>DF241493.1:23896-80421 GCA_000507305.1 Breviolum minutum Mf 1.05b.01
TGCGTGCACGGGCAAAGGATGTCAACATCACGTGGTTTTTATCTAAGCCTTGAAAATATACATAAATATATTTATATATATATATATATATACATGTAATATACATTATATCCAGCATTATATACAGTTCCTTTTCTCAGCTATCCACAATCCCTGGTCCAATGCAACAAATCTCCCGGGTCGGCGGCTGACAGGCGCTAGCCTGTTTAAATATATTGACTAATATTAATGTATTCATATTATCATATCAATATTGGTAAATATATATATATATGTACTTATACAGTACGTAGTAATGTACATACATCGATACTGTATTCTACTTCGTCACCATGGAACATAACACGGGTCTCTCCTTGTCGTCAAAGCAAGAAATGAAGTTTGGGGAAATTTTGGGTCCCAAATCTGGATTTTCTTTTTATTTGTTTTTCTTCCGCTGGTAAGTGTCAATGTCTTGATTCCGGGACAGGCCAGGCCACCAAAATCCTTTTTTTTCCATTTTTTTCTGTGCATTTTCCTATCTAGTCCTATGGTATCAGTATTTGTTGTTCACTTGTTCAGTCTATTGTGTTTTATCCTTTAATTTGATATTTGAAAATATTTGTTACAAATGCTCTGAAGGCTTCCTTTCTTTAGACTCCCTGTTCTCACGGTACAGATAATCCGTAACTATCAACTATACGTATATATACGTATATATAATATATGATTATTATATTATAATATAATCACGTATGACAATGTAATTCACTCATCATCTTGGAGCTGTCCTCCAAGTTGTGAAATTTGGACAGTTCCAATCATACCCCAAGAGAGTGGTCCTCGTTACTCAAGGTGTGATATAGCCGCTCTGCTGGTGATAACCAAATGGTTGGATGACCATAGTTGATCAACACATCTTGAATATCACTCCATGTACCTTGGTGGGTTCCAATCGAAGATCTGTATCTCCCATTCGCTGACACACTCAACCGTTGAGGTCCATAATTTTGAGCAAAGAGACAGAATGGTTTTCGGAGGTTCCCGAAGAAGTTCACCTCTGCGAAAAGTGAATGGATGGAAATTTGGGAAGCGAATTTCGCGAGATGGTACTCGCATAAAAACACTCCAAGCCGTTGACAGGTAGCCACGCCTCCAATGCTCCGGGCATACCAAAGCCTTGCATCAGTTTCAAGGACATGTTGCGCACGGCCAGCAAGGGCAAATCCTGCAGAACTTGGAAAGCATCAACTTCACCCAAAACGCCGCTTGGACTTTGCGTTTAAGTCTCAAAGACATACGAAGCTTTTGTAGAATAATGACAACTTGTTTCTTTGTTCATTAGATACTCAATTCAATACATCTCGATCTTAAATCGCAGTTCTATAATATTCATCTGTGTGCCACCCGCGATCAGATTGGTATTCTGAAAATCCTTGAAAGTCTCATGGCTTCTCACTGAGTAAGACATAATTACAGTGCTTCACAACATGTTAAGAATTGTTAAGATGCCAGGGTCATCCTTCAGTGCTATTGATATTCTGCATATTCTGTCTCTTACATGCAACGCCCACAGCTCCTTTCGCAAAGTTTTGGTCGATAACTTGTCATACAGCTGCCGAAAGAAATAGAGCTCAAAGATCATTTGCTTTGGCGGAGAGAAGGGAAGTCCATATTCCTGAATGTACGAGTTAGACTCGTTTGGAATATCAAAGCAAACCAAAAATAGACATAAATAAGTAGCATGTTTGAAACAAACCTTTTAGGGCAGGACCCGTACACATACACATCCACAAAAAGAACGCAGAGAATTGGCCCAAAATGCGATGTGAGCTTCGCATTTGCTGACCTCAAAGAAATTTCCACCAAGATTGTAGATCTTGTTGCCTCAAGTCTTGAAGCCATCACAGAGAATCTTCTGATACCCAAAAAAGCAATTCAATGCAGTTTCCACTATTCTAGCCCAACTGAGTAGTTGTATTCCAAAACCAGTGAACCCTATGAAGTTCAACTAAACTTAGACCACTGCACAACTCCATATAATATATTCAGTATTGCTACTATGCCTATTGGTATATATATATATATAATATATATATATATGTAAATATACATACATATACATACATATATGTATACTGAATCTATACATTCATGTACTTAACAGGGACCCATGATACTTGTGCTATGTATATAGATTTCTGCTACTCGTCCCATCTCTTTCATTCCATGAGCTCACGACATGTTTCCAAAACCATCTCATTGGTGCTGCTTGTACTGGTGAAAGCTTTGAAGGTGTGAAGCATACCAAATTATCAGATCTTCAGGTTCAATATTATCAAAAATAAACTTTTTCGGCAGCAAATCGCGAAAAAAAATCACTTCTCAAACCCGGAGAAGTATATATTTCTATCCAACTGAACTTCCATCAGTATACTTGCTATATCAAAAATGTCTTAATGCATCTATACATACCTTGGTACATGTATGCATTTTATCATATATCATGATAATTATCCTTTTAGTCTCTGCTTTGTTATAGTTAAGTTGTGTCTAATTATTCTTGATATATATTCTTACAATCCACCATTAATCCACTCCAACATAATCACATGCCGGCTACGAGGAGGCTCGCCCTCCCCAGTCAAGGCTTCTGTTGCTTCCTCCATGGCATCCCGCCGAGGTGTTGCTTTGAGCCCAAAAAATGCGCGAGAAATGGATGTCCTGGACAGGGGTCATTATATCACCAACCCAAACAATCCACTATTACAAGGCAAATCGCTCAGAATAACATACACTTGCATAGTTTGATCCCGCCCAAAATGGGTAATGCAATGACCCCTGCTGCATCCGCTGTATCTTTGTAAGATCACTAAATTGATCAAGCCTGCAAGATTGAATAACAAAACATTTGTTTGCAACGAATGAGCATGAGTCTGAAGCGCTTGCATGTAGCTGAAGCTTATTCTTGTTTTTTTCCAAAAACGTCATTTCTCTAAACTCATAACCTGAGTCTTGCCTGAACACACGATCCCGTGAAACTAGGACCCTTGCTGATTGTTCAGGATCACACCTGCAACAGCTAAAACTGCCACCTGGCGAGGGCAAAGCACGGCAGCTGCAGGTGCTGCTAAAGGTATTCCCAAGGCGAATTGTCGGTTAACAAGGCCAGGCAGACGGTGGGATGGGCATCTTCAGGCAGGGCGCAATCCTGAAAAAGGAAGGTCTTGATGATGTCCTGTCGAGCACAGCTACCAGCTGAAGATTTTGGACGGAGAAAGGTTTCAGCTTCATTTCAGCGGATTTTCTGTTTTCAACATTGCAAGAGACGAAACAAGTACCAAGCCATCTCATCTAACCTGCGGTTATTGCCGACAATCAAGCCTTTGGCAACTTCAAACACTACAAGCATAGACAAACAGTGTCTAGTATATTCTTAGTATGTCTTCATCCTTCTGTTGTTCCAAGAGTTAACAACAACAACAACAACAACAACAACAACAACAACAACAACAACAACAACAACAACAACAACAACAACAACAACAACAACAACAACAACAACAACAACAACAACAACAACAACAACAACAACAACAACAACAACAACAACAACAACAACAACAACAACAACAACAACAACAACAACAACAACAACAACAACAACAACAACAACAACAACAACAACAACAACAAACAAACAAGATTCAGTGGGGTCCTGCAAGGACTTGAATGCAATGTTTGGATACTTCTCTTCCCTGATCAGCATCCCAGGAGCTTTTTGCTTCTTCTCTACAGGATCTGTCCAATTCACCTTGTACAGCATCAGCCTGTGGCATTCCCGAAACGGCCGTGCTTCGGTAGCAACTTTCAAAAATTTTCAAGGAACTCCCTTCAGCGGCCGCAGGGATAGTTGTTAGTCACAGTTTGTCACTTCCAATAATAATAAGACGTTGGTGCATCATGACTTACGCCACTGACAACTACTCTATGCCAATCTCTGCTCAAAGTACATTCCGATCAAGACATTGCAAAAACAGAGTTGCGAAACAAACTATGACCACGGCGACAGTGCGTACCTGGTGGTAGTGCCTCCACAATCGGCGGACAACACCAGCTTCCCACCAGGCCCAACACCCTCCAAGGGGTTTTCACGACGAGTGCCCTGGCAGCCAGGCATTGTGAGCTCGGAAACCAACTTTGAGGCTTGCCAAGGAGCACATGTCGGAGCACATGTCTTCACTCAATTCAGCCTTAAGCCTTTTAGCCAAAAGAAAATGTCATTGTGTACCTTTTTTGGGACTGGAACTAACAGGAATTGAGAATAATTTGGAAAGATTGGGGTGACTTCTTCATTCATACATCCACGTTGTCAGCTTCGTTGTTCCACACCGTTTCCACGCCAAGCGCACCACCAAATGGTCCCTCCGATCTTCATGTTCCGCACGGCTGATGTGTCTTTGCACCGCCATGGTCTGTCCAGAGTGGAAGCAAGAAACCATATTGATGGCTGAAATCCTGCACCAGTTGATAGGTAGTTTATTCCATTGTTTAAATATTTACAAGGTTTTATACATCCCAGGTGGTGAGGGATTTCTTCCATCAACAGTATCAATGGGCACCACAAAGAACGGTGAAACGGAAGGTTGTCTTGATAAACAGCAGCACAAACTAGATGAACAGAAAAACACTCAACAATTCGCAAATATCCACACACAGCCAAGCTAAAGAGCTGTGCCTGACAGCGAGAAGATCGCCTCACATTCCATTCTTCCCCTGGGCAATTCAACTAAAACGGGTTTCCCGTGGGTTTCCAGTCCCAGCCAACTTGCAAGCAGCAAATCTCGCAACTTCGGCAAAAGTACAACCTGAAGCTTCGGCCTACCCGCTGAGCAGCTAAGGTGGAAGCAACGAGGCCCAATCCTGGAGCGCTGTGAGTGTTGCGACCCAAAAAAAACATCAGCCACCCATGATACCTAGCAGCTTAGCACATCAAGACATGTCATTAGACAGCACTGCAACGGAATGACATCTAACGATTCTTCTCTATCTTCCGCCATTCATAGTTGTATCTCTTAAAAGGAAGGTACAACTTGCAATCACCTATGTACAAATAAGTTCGAAGCTTGCATTTTAATGCGGTCAGCCGTTGCTGGTGACCTTCCTGCTGTTGTTGCTACAAATTTCGGAAAACGGACGCAAGCCTCTGCAAGATGGGTCCGCCAAACGCCAGAAGCAGCGCCAAGCAGAGCTCGCCATGGCGAGTGACTTCTAGATCCGGAAAAGAATGCAATGAGAGTCACTCAGAGTCGAATATGCTGACCTCTGGGAAAAAATGCTTTCATCATATGTGTTGGTATCTAGAGTGCTGGCTGACAGGCCATTACAGTAGAAGAGGCGGATTATATAGTCAGAATCGATTTGAGAAAAAACACCTGGCCCTAGAATTGCTTCTGAGCTGCTTTGCCCAACATCTTTGGGGTGGCAGTGTGGTGCGGCGAAGGTTGGGAAGAAAGTGACATTGAAACATATTGAAACAACTTTCGTAGTTTGATACCTGCCCTTTGTATTGCAGCTTTTGGAAAATGGCTGCAAACCTCCACATGTTGACAATTATCGTCAAAGCTGGAAAGACCATAGAAATTCCAGATACTACCACACCATCAAGATACTTCGGTACAAGGGTAGGTTTGGTAAGACCAATAGAGTGGGAGTTTAGCCCTGTTGCCGTTGTCACAGCTTGGGCAATACTCATGGGCATCCGGCAATTTGGCTCGTAGCCCAGCCAGGCCTCTCACATGGGCAAAGCTCTTTCACAGGGTTGAGAACCCAAAATCCAAGGCAAAAATAGCTTCAAAAATGATTTGCAAATCTTTTTGAATGATCCAATGACTCTTGCATTTTTTGCATCATTGAAAACATGTATTTCGAATCTCGAATCTCGAATCTCAATCCCATATCGGTACATGAGTGGATGCCTATGTTACTCTTGAAACCTGGCAAACGGTCAGACCATCTTTAGTGTCTCAGCTCAGCAAGTGAAAACCCAAAGCAAGCTGTGCAATGTTAAAAAAAACGTTCCATGATCTACCCTGAATGATAGAATAAATTTGATCAACTTCCACTACTCACTACTTCAAAAAACATACAAACAAAACCTTTGGAGACCTGCAAGTGAATCACCATGCAGCTGCAGGCGGGCGTTTTCCGTGCCTGACCGAAAAAAGACATGCTATCAAACTGACTACACTGACTACCAGTACATGGTGGCCCAGCAGAATGGAAAATCCTTCGAAGAAGGTTACATTATGTTACATTTATATATTCAATTTTGCGCAAAGAGTTGGCTCAAAACACTTGCAATCGAACCCCCTTCCTCACCTTGTAGTCCTGCACCAACCCTACGCCGGCGGCTACACTTCAGGTGGCTGTCTTGAGCAGCCAAACATGCTTGGCAACAACAAACACTATATATTCCCTTTTGGGATTCTCAAGGGACAGATGATATTATATTGTCATAGTACAGGTGGGACCACTCTTGAGGATGTAAATGAGTGCGATTGCCATGCCGCAGAATTTCACCCTACCCTTTTTTGGCACCCAAGAACCAAGCAGCTGAAGCTACACTTTTTGGACACCTACTCCACAGCTTCAACCAAACCAAGCTTCCTCAGTTGGCAACAGACAGTGACGCAGTCCGTCTGAGTGTCGTCACAACGCATCCTCTCCTGCCCCCATACGCCGCATCTTATGCCCAAGTTCTCTTCCAGCACATCTGCAGCCAGCTCAGCATAGCGATGGCCAAAGTGCACCAAGTCTACTGTGAGATGCAAACCCTGCTCTGCCTGCACTCGGAGGACTAGAAAATGACTTCAGCTTCCTGGTTACATCGTGAAAGGATGTGAAGCATGCGTCTTTGGTTTTCTAGAGAACCTAGATATTATAGATCGCAACTTTCTCAGAAACGAAACAGCCTTGGGCAACAAAGATCATAAAGATGTAGAAGACACATAGACAGATCCATATCAAATAAAGATCAGAAAGTTCATCCTCTAACAATCATAAGTCATAAGAAAGGAAGCAAAAATCCAGAAAAAAACATGCTGTAAATCTGCAAGCAATCTAAGCTCCATATCTGTCATATCACGCACCTGAATTTGTGCCAAGGATTGTCTGGCAGCATAAAGTCGCCATGGCAAGACGCAGAGACCAGGCAAGAATTTGCCTAAAGAATATCCACCTTGGCACAGATCGTTGACCGTTTCCAAAACATCTTTGGAAAACATGAATGCATCATTTCAAGCTATGCAAAGTCCGGAATTGGAAATTTGAAATGCCCGGACTTGCCTCTTTGCTTGGGTTTCCTAGTTTCCAGGACCAGTTGAATCTGGTGTACACCGCGCAGAGCAGACTATATTCACAGAGACATCCAGGCCTCTTGAGATGTTTAGATCATCTTGTAAGCGTTGAAGATTTTTTGAATGTCCAATGTTTTTGTGCAAATATTGTGATATGATTATGGTATGATTATGCTCACTAGTCCCCATGCATGGTATCCTTCAAGTGTGTATTCACCAAGGCACCAGAGCTTGTGTCAGATTGTCCGGCCAAGTAAGCTTCACACGCCTGGGGGTTTCGCAGTTGGCCAAATGTAAATTGTTTCCCATTGGTCAAATCTGCTCAAAAACACACAGAAATTTATTAGCAAAATCATCAAGACTCAACACCTCGACCTTCAGGTCTTGTGTGAAATTCGATCAAATTGAGTTTCCTCCGTCCAGCATAGCCTCGTAGAGAGGCACGTAGTGGCACCCCAATTCATCAGCCACCGATTTGATCCGGCTTGCCATCGCGGCACCCAAGCGAAACTCTGGAGATGACACTGCCTGGCAAGGTCAACGGAGGGACCATTGGAGCTGTTGAAGAGTGGATGCTGATGGTGAATCTGGCCTCACCCAAAGGTGGCGGTGACACCAAAAAAACTTTGCCACCATTGTGGCCCAGTTGAGTGGCGACCTGCCCAGGATCAAGCATTGTCAAAGACATAAGTCGCGAAACTATTTCCAAACTCCTCTCAACATTCTCAACTACAGAACTCTAGAGGAATCCTCAAAATCATAAAGCTATTTCAACATGTTGCATGCTATTTTTTAAGTGGTAGAACACCACTGAGTAGTTCTGTCCCCCAAGTTTGAGCAACATCTGAATCACTGAAGCTTCCGAGTCCTGGCGTGTCAGGGCAGCGAAATTCTGCAGCCACTCCTGAGAAGCTCAAAATAATTCATCCAGGCATCCAATCATCTGGGCAACTGTTGATGGTCCAGAAATCCCAAACAACCACCTGGGACGTATAAAATCCTGTAAAAAATGGGATAAACTACCAGTAACTACCAACCTCAACTGGTGCAAGATTTCTGAACCATCAACAGTATGATTCCTCAACCTGAACTAAGGGCAATTTGGGGGAGATGTTCCTTACAAAACCCACCAATCTTAACGTGACCAACAGTCGGTTTGGTCCCTATAATCTTCAGAGAAAAGCATCCAATCATCCAATCTCCGACTAATTAATCCACAATGAATGACATAATATGACAACGGTATCCATACCATTCCAAGGTTCCTCCTCCTTTGGGCGAAGTAGCTCTGGCACCGACAGGTAGCGGATCAAATCCTTAGTCAAACGATTTAAAAACGCAGATACAATTTGAGCAAAAAGGCAAACTCATGCATTTTGAATCCGTGAATCTTGCAAATGTTGAAAACAGATCAAGTTCATACAAAATCCAGATCTGACCCCCAAAAAAGAATGGGACATTCTTTTCCCTTAAAGTCGGGGATCCCGGGGATCATGGATCTTGTATCATCGCTGAGGCTCATTGGATCCCAACTGTAGTACCAAGCCATGGCTGCATCTGATCTTAGCTGCGCTTGTGATCAACTCACTGGGTGGATCTGTCACCACATCCTCCAACGCACGGAAATTCAGACCTCGGGGAAAGCGCTTGCGGTTGCATGGAACCACGTTGAAACGTGGTAGAAACGGTAGGACCCGTTGGATGTGTTTTTTTTCTGGAAGGTTCCGAGGCTTTTCATGCTTATTTCATTCATGATATTTCGCAGGTACAAAAGAATTTGCAATTTGGTGGATGCTCTATTTGCGCAGTTTGCAACAAGGACAAGTTTGAACACACCAGAGCCGACAAGGCGCCCGCATTGACGAACTCTCCCAAGTGCTGCTTGCCTGCGCACATGACTAGATGCCCCTGGGTTTGCAGGAGCGTGTCACCATTTTTTCACTGTTCAAGAATGACCAGCAGAATAGAATTGAAACGTTCAGTCATACTAAACACCAACTTCAGAAACAGTTTTCGCATCACGAGATCCCTTCTTGGAATTTGATCCTGAAGCCTGTGACCCACCCACAAGCTTGAAACTGTGGGGGGAAGTCCAAAGATAGTTTAAGACTGTTGGAGGTGGTGTTTCTTCACATTTCTGAATTGCAGGTGCTGCATCAAGGACCCAACGCTCTTTGCACCGATCGTTGAGAACCTTCACTCACGTCTTGAATGTTTTGCAAAGGCATGATCATATGTAAGCAAAGCTATATCAATCATGGAAGTCGTAAGGTATGAATGTGAAACGCTGTGGTGGCGGCCGGCCCAAAACAGTTTCAAGATTCGTTTCAATTCCTGGACTCCATGGTCAAACACCGTGGTTGAGAGACAAAACCAATGCCGTTTTAACGAATATTATAGCCCCCTGTTCAACAGACTTGATTTGTTTCCACCCTAAGCTCTCGTGCTACTGCTAGGCCGAGCCCGGGACTTCCAAGACATTTGCTGAGACAGTGCCTTGCCTTTGTGACAAGCCGCTGTGTCACCCCATGAACTGGGCTAGGCTACACTGATGCTTGTGGGCTGGCCGATTTGAAAAAAAAAACACAGCCAGCTTTCGCCAAAACAGCGAAGTATGTATGACCTCAATGTATCTCGCTTTGGGATCGCGGTGGAAATCTACCCGTGAAGGACAATGAGTTTCCATGATATTTCGATGGTGTTGTTCCCATGATGCATCCAGGTTGCGTCAAACTGTCACCGACCTGAGAGGTGTTTTGTTTTTCTTCTAGTTGCATCATCAGCATGAAAAGCCAATCCAATTGCCAAACCAATCCGCAAAGAACACCAGAAAAACTGGGCGCTGGGCGAAAACCGCAGTAACATTCTTGGCCTCTTCCAAGCTTGCAGGCTTTGGCTTCAGTCGCCTGAAAATCGAGGGCGAAATCGGCTTAAGATCGTCTGCAGGGACAAAAACAAAATGACAAACCCGGTCCTTTTCTGTTCTTGAAGAGTTTTTTGGGGTCCCGCAAAGAACTTCAAAAGATATCGACAGAAACATTGACTCTTGCACATGTCCAAGTCATAAGTATTTGTACCATCAGTGGGGAAAATTGACACATGGACTCTTGAGTTTCCACCGGACCAGGCAATTAGCAAGTCCCAAAGTCGCAAAAAGAGTAGTAGAAAGTACAGCTTTGGCACTTAATCAATGAAGATCCAAGCAGAATATTCAGCAATCATTTCGCAAGACTCATCAAGTTCAGTGCAAGATCCAACAACAAGCTAAGGTGCACATTTTATCCATCAAGTGGTCAATCAGGACCATCTTCAACCATTCTCCATTTGGAAACACATGATCCACGTTTTGGAGGTGATTTCATGTTACCGTAATTTCCATCCATCACTAAGAGTCCGACGCACATGCTGCGACCTCAGCAAGGGTTTCTTTTCAATGGTTTGTTCCAATGCCAATAGCCATCCTTATCCATCCCCAAGTGTTTGCCCAGCAAGGCAAAAAGCAACCAAAATTGACCAAACATCATCAAAAAAAAGGACTGTCATACTGTCACTGTCGTGATTGTGCCATTTGTCAAAATGTCTTTGCAGCTGCACATCTCTTGCATCTCACTCAGGATGCGGCTGCAGCACCAGGTGCTACCAGTAAAGCAGTGGGCAGTGCAATCTGTACAAATTGAGTGGGACATGAATGATGTATCTCAAGAACTGCCTGTTAAGTAGCCACTCTTCACCACCAAACCAGATGCTGTCTTCACTGATACATCTCCTCTTCAAATGACCAAACATGCTGATGGAGCAAGCAACCAACTGCACCTTCAACAAAGCTGCCGGATCTTCAAACGGCCGGACGCCCGGATCAATCGCACAATCCAAGCCAGTCCTCAGGTCTTCCAGCCGAAGGTGAGAACAACTGCTTTGCCGCATCAAATCACTGGGCACCCATGCCATAACGCTACCACCGAGCCCCACAGCCGAAGCAATTCCTGGTTTCCAACATGGGACAAAATTAGAGGTAAAGAACGAGGGAAACAAGAAAATTGTTTAGAAGTATGGAAGCTTCCAAAGGATTGTGAAAACATGAATATTTAGCATAATGTCCAAGAACACCCACAGGGCCTATAATTAATATCCACAAGTGAGAATCACCGAGGTAGAATTACTGTATATATCATACAGTCCGTGGTCCGTCCCCTCACATCTGATTTAAAATGCAAACACAAAACCTAAAAAGAGCTCCAAAGTGAGTGCAGCATATCCTGCTGCCACTCGCCGCAGCGTCCAGCATCAGGCTGCACAGGCGGAGAACTGACAGCCTGATAGCCACTGTGACTCGTGGCGCGGCGTTTCCTTTGATTCGGATGATGTTTTCCACCTGTCCTCTGTTCAAATTTCTTAAATCTCATTGTCTTGACATGGAATCCGTGGTTCTGTGAGGTCAGCCACCAGAATGCATAGTTTCGGAAGAAGTTTGTTTCCAACCCAAATTTCAGGACCTCAAAAAAACGGCCCAAAGAGGAGGGGCTAAGGTGGCTAAGGAGTTGTTCCTACCGAGCCTGTTCAAATGCTTGAAGTCCAGTTTCGACACGCCGCCTGAAGGCTAAAAAAAGATTAAGACTCGTGGAGATGTCAAATTCATAGCTGCTAGACCTTTGCAAAAAAGGGAACTCTCTTCCAGCAACTAAAGAAGCTGAATGTTTGAGAGCAACTTTAACTTTGGATGAAAACGTTTACTCACCTGGAAGGCGGAAAGCCAGTCCACGTCGAACTGTGCAAGCAACACCTTACACAGAAACGGACCCTGGTTGTAAGAAAAGTGAAGTTGGAATTGCAACCAGAAAACTGACAAAGGTACGGTTTGATATGATGTCTGTATTACATAAAGTGTACAGTGTAGATTGTATGTATATTGTACAGTATTTTGAAATTCTGTGTAATTGTTGTATATAAATGTATGATTTGATATATGTACTAAGTACAGTATATAATATTAATATATGTTGTACATACGGAATCATCTTCAATAGCAAAGCTACGTGAGAGCAGAAAGGCCAAGCGCTAGCCAGATGCGAATGGGCCGGTAAGACCAACGCAGCATCAACAAGATCGTCTGACGTGTTGGGATTGTCACATGTAAAATGTTGCTGCACCAAACCATGACCATGAATGATCGAATGCTTTGTAAATGAGTCCCTTCTTCCTCTACGAATTCCTTAACTCAAGGATATCTTGCTATGTCTTGCTGCTTCAAACAGTTCGCATCAACTTTCAACTTTCAACAAGAT
Source organism: Breviolum minutum Mf 1.05b.01 (assembly GCA_000507305.1). Lineage (NCBI taxonomy): Eukaryota > Dinophyceae > Suessiales > Symbiodiniaceae > Breviolum > Breviolum minutum. Next base: position 36,516 of record DF241493.1, read on the forward strand.
GAAAACTTTGGGGATGAATGTGTATTTGTTGTTGTTGCTGTTGTTCATCTGTGACGTCTCAGTGAATAAAATATTGGCCTCATTTGACTCGACGAAACAGCAAGCATAGAGCGGCTTGTGAACACTTACAACATGTGACAAAGGAGGTCATACTGTTGATGGTTAAATTGACGATAAATCATGAAAAATCCATCGGAAACCACTTGAGGTTAGTTTCTCCTAGTGTTCACACTGGTTTCAACTCATATATTCTTTTTCTAGATCGCAGAGCAGGATCTCAGGCATCCAGGTCTCTCTTCCACCCACAGGTGAGTTGGGTCTTGCTGGGGGATGATTCACCCAGGCCAGATCCTTCTATTTGCTGAGCGGGTAATTTTCCATTGATGCAGTAGCCTATGCACACAACAGAGAGCACGTGAGATTGCGCAGGTATAGACTCAACTACATTGAAACCTTTGATGATTTTAGATCCATTGACACCTTCAAGTAACATTGGGCAAAAGTCGAAAAAACTCACTCTCCCCTAATTCACAACCCAAATGCCAGCAACCTTGGGCTCTAGCGACGGAGGTGTCCAGTCCAGGCCTCTTTTGTCACGAAAAATCCAATCCCAAGACTTTGTTAAGATCAAGCATCTTGTGTCAAATCGGCACGCTGCAGGCCACCCCTTTGGGGTCACCACAACATGCACACTACGAATCGCCACCCCCGAATCTTTGTTCTCAGACTTGAGAATCGGTGGGTGTTTCAGCATACTACGTGGCAAAAACAAACGTGTGAGACGCTTCATGGAGGTCCAGGACTTCCATTGATAATTGCTTGAGTGGTTCTTGCACCTGACCTTGGGGTAGCACCAGTTTTCAGTCATGGAACCTGGTGAAACTTTGGGCATCTTTGGGCTGATGGTGGTGTTCGCATCAAATCGAAGTGAAAGCTGTTGGTTCCATTCAAACGTTCATCATCATCAAAACATTCATCATCATCATCATCATCATCATCATCATCATCATCATCATCATCATCATCACCACGTAACCGTCCACAACAACAACCTCGGTAACCCCAAAAAAGTTGCAGCCCAGGATGCGATCGGCCAAACCACTGCGGCCTGTCAGGTACGCGAACCCAAGCTGGGTGTGTACAGACCAGTGAGCTTTGCCTGTTGATCGAAAAATATGTTCTACCAGTCTGGCAAAAATCGATTTGAATTGAGCATTAACTCCAACATGTTGGGGAAAACTCAGAAGAGTTTTAGCAGGATCTAAATTCATTCCGAGACAGTACATTTGCTTCTTGACACTTGACACAAAAAAACCTTCCAAAATAACTTGGCATCCTCCCACTAGTCACTAACTACTCAAATACAGCAGTTCTCCAACCTACCTGCAGACACCTCTCACTCTGAACTTGTCCTAGCAGAAATGTTGACACAGCCAGCGGCCTGCTGGCGAGTGCCGCAGCAGATTGCATGTCGACACCCAAATTGGATGCCACATAGGTAAGCTCACGGTGTAGTGCCCTGCAATGGCTTTCAGGTTCAGCCAAATCAATCATTTGGGAGTAGTTGATTGGATCATATTTTAGTGTACCTGTAGTAATCCTGACGCAAATCATGAGCAGCCAAACACGTTGCCTCAAACAAACTGCCTTGCAGTAGCTTCCAACAATATACAAGGGGGAATGAGATCGTTCCCCAATAAGTCGTAAACTTGGGCATGTTCAGCTTCAAGACTTGCAAACTTACCACCAAACAGGAAAGAAGCTGCCGGAGTCGTAGCCCAGAAGGCACTATACCCTACATCCATCGTTCGAAGTCCCGAGTGGCAAATCTTGAATCTGGCCAGAATTTATGGGGATGAAGGTCCTGCTAGATATGTTTAAAAGACTCGCGTGCACGTATGCTGTATGTTAAAAAAGGTGTACGTATGTATATACATACCTATGCATTATCTGTGTGTGTATGTCGTCTATATCCATGTACATACTGTGCAGCAGCCTGCTCCTGTCCTACATACAAACACGAGTTCAAAATAACATGAAATAACATGAAATCACATGAATCATGAAACAACCAGAATTTTCACTTGCCACTGAGTCTTTCTGATTTACAAAGTACACCAAGATATAAGATCATCTAAGATCATTGAAGTTTCATTTGCAAACTAAAATCAAGGCTTTGGATGGCTTTGGCATTTATACTGACCTGTTGCTTCTCGAGGGTCAGCCTGTCCTGCCTGCATTGGTGCATCAGTGCATGCACATCAATGCTACGAGCTGCGCCCTTTAGCTTGGAGCAACCATCGAGGAATTCTTCAATGCTGACCTCCCAGGTATGGGAAATCAGTTCCATATACAATCTGTGGTCTTGTGCTAAATGACTTAAGATGTTCAAAAAAAGGACCAAGAAACCCTTTACAATCGATTTTGAGCTGGGCTCGATGTACAGGGAAAAAAAATAAAAAAAGAAAACACTCGGAAAGCTGTCCACATCAACCAGATTCAAGGCACTATGACCAGGTTAGATGGTTTCATATCAAGCGTCTATACACTGGAACAGAATTTCATCTGATTAACGCAAAGATCAGTCATCACAGGCATGTAGCATAAACATCACCCAAAACCCGCATTATGTCAAAGGATCATTCTTAGGACCCTTCTTAGAAGTACTATGCTCATCATACCACATGCCGAAGACCCTCATAATATCTACCAAAACATGCCGATTTTACACCACTACAACACATAATCATCATCATCATCATCATCATCATCATCATCATCATCATCATCATCATCATCACCACGTAACCGTCATCATCACCGTCATCATCATTCTCATCCACATCACATTGTTCTACTTCATGTCACTTCAGCTGATCTGCCCGTTAAAAACGGAAATCTCACCCTCTATGGATCAACACCGCCAACCTCTCCAGATTCATCGTCATCCAGCAGATGGAAGATTTGATTTGCATTGACTTCATCGAAGCCGAGCACCTAAACGCCGAGAAAAGAAGGGAACAACAAAAAAACACGCAAGGCCGCAAGGATCAGTTCAGAATTGGAAAATACGTATACATGTATAGATACATGCATATGACAAACATCGTACATGTCTTTATACATAATATGTGCGTGTTATATATCACAATGAAATGACAATTATATATATACTTAGAATTCAAATACACAGTCCATCAGTAGACAATTCACATGTATATTTACGGTTGATTTACAGACTGGGATGCATTACTGCTGAGCACGTGAGGTTAAGGTTTCTTCGGTGTTGTCACCACCAAAAGGTTGGACACTGGTATATGATTAAACTGTCTGATGACTCAATGCACTTCATCCACTGTTGTGTTGACAATCAATCCTCAGTGAGAAATGGCCTTCCTCTAGACTCCAGACTTTCAATAGAAGCCACCATTTTGAACAGAAATGTCCCTCCCAAAAAACATCATCACAATGCCCGAGTTGCAGCAAAATAAGCCGCCAAAGTCGGATCCTGCACAACAAAAAATTGGATAACTTGCAACTTTATGTCCAGCCAACCGTATTTTCGGGCATTTTCAATATCGGGGCCGTCCTGTAGCATGATCTTGATCTCCTCCAAGTGGATAGAACCACTACCATCGGTGTCCAAGGCTTCAAAAAATCCTTTCAATGATTTCAGAAAGGAATCCTTCAATTCCATTTCACGCTCGATCTGAATGTCCCTCTGCGAATTGCTGGTCTGGATAGCACTGTCCACAAAAACTCCGGTGATCACCTTGGCAGATGATGAACTTTGACAATGTGGGAGTGTCCGGTTTGGGGAGTAGGGCAAGCGTGCTCTACAGCTATCAACTAGAAATGGTCAAACATCATGCTGGTGTTGACACAGTGAGCTGCTAAAAGTTAAACTTCTTTTCTGAGTTTATGAAAAAATGGACTGTGAATCTGGTAGAGCATGAACTCCATCTTTCTTCTTCAGGTTTGCTCATCATTACAACGAAATTTGTTCACATCCATGGGCCAGAAACCCCTTCGTTTGTTTCGCGTACTGAGGTGCTAGCATTTAAGACCGAAAATATCGTGAACATAATGTAAAAGAGCAGCAACGTGGCCGACAAAATGTCAATTTCCAGCAAAAGGTCACCTCACATGTTAAGCAGCCAATGGTTCAGAGACAAACAAACCAATGATCTGATCTCTAGTAATGGTTCAGAACTAGCAGGTGCAGCAACACGAAAGGGTCCAAAGACTTCAAACAATTCAGGACTTGCACTGCTAGTAAATTGCAATGTCAGGATCACCACAAAAGTGTCTCGCTAAGTTTCCAGCAGTCAACTGAGCTTATGACAAACCAAATGCCAGCTGACACCTCCAAGTATGGATAACAGCAACGTGTACAAGGTCTTCCCCAGCGATCCAAACCATGTATCCACATCAGTGATGAGTCGGACGTCTGCAGAACCATTGTTCTCCTGGCAAATGGACGTTGAAAATCAGCAATTATATGGCCGGTATGGTTTCATGCCATCTACTGACATCTACTGGATCACTGATATCTACTGGATTCTTCTGGATTATCTTAGAAATGAAACTCATTGGCTTACGGCTTCTTGTCGAACTGTGAGAACGTGGCCATTTCACTTGGCTATTCGGCTATTTCACAGACGACTTTGATGGCTAACATTATATAGTGCTTTAGTGCCCCCAGTGCTGCAGAAGTGGTTTCATGCTACCTTGTTTCCAAACCAAGGGAAAGCAGCATTTGATTTCATCCATGATGTCCAGACCGAGGTCTGCTAAGCTGAAATGTCAGGGTCTTTTTATGAATTCCATCTTATACCAATATCAAATGACTACAGGAATCACACATGATCCGCCTCTGTTCTCGTGTTTTATGCATTTACACTACTTGAGTTGGCATTTCTTCTCACCTCAATCTTTTCCCCTCATGTTCACCCTATGTTGCACCAACAGTACCGGTCCTGTAGAGTGAGCCAATCTGCCGTGTTCATTGATAAGCTAACAGCGAAGACGTAGATGATGATGCCTTTCTTCTGAACCAAACAAGATGAGCATCTGGATCCATCGATCCAAAAACATACCATTGGGTTGATGATTTTCCCCTCTTTGGAAATCATAGGAGTTTGGAAGTTTAGACCCGGATGCACAACTGATTCATACAACTCGGCTGGTTCCCTCTCCCAGCAAAAATTTGGATGTTCCATCCCCCTTGAATGGTACCCAATGTAAGGATACCCATTATATAAGGAACCAATCATCGGGGATGATTTTCCTGGATTTGCTGAAGCTTTTTCAATGAGATACCAAGCAAGATCAATGCTCCGAAGAGAGATTTCAGCGAATCCAAAATCATCATGGCCCAGTTCGCCAGCTGCCGGAAGAAGCGAAAGACTCTGAAGACCCGCATGATCCTGGAGATCACGGGAAATCGGATCAACAACGACCATGGAACCAGTGGAGTCAAATGAAACAGAAAACTAGTGCAAATCCCCCCCCATAGAAAAGGGTACCACACAGTCTTTCCAAGGGGATTATCGAAAAAAAAAAGCTGACCAATGGTTGATCTTCTCAAATCAGGCATCTGCGATCCCAAAAAAAGGTACCAGCCATCCTGTGGAATTGTCCCAATACAAATATCAGGAAAGGTACATGGCACATCTGTGGGAAATCTCCCGTGGCACATCCCTTTTTCATTCTCTAACATCAGGGGACAATTGGATTCTTGGGGATTATAACCCATAAATACCCACTATAATCCCATAGGGGTCAGTGGTAGGGGTACATCCAACTATCCCCTGATAACAGCTGCTGTCATTTTCTCTCCTGAAGAGTTTTAGCATCTTCACACTGCCAGCTACCGCGGGCGACATCTCAGCGGCCGTATAGGTCAAGATCACCTGTGAAGGGCTGTGTTTTGTTGGATCATGGATGTCTTGGAGGTTATTTTTTGAAAGTATATCTTGAAGATAGCAACAACTGATCCACAAGCAATGTTGTGTATATATTTTTTTCTGTTTGCTCTCAAAGGTACTCTAGTTTGATCCAAATTCTATATATAATGTACCGTAATTATACACAGTCCAGTATCGGAATCATGATCCATGAGACCCTCCTTCTCTTTTCTTTCCCAAATCTGGGCAACAAAACCTAGAACACAGAGAGCAACATGGCTTCCCCGGATCAACAATTGATCAAGTTTTGGAGCTTGGAGACGGTTCATGGCACACCCATCTTTCCCACAACAGAAATGTAGATTCTTACGACTTGGCAGCCTGAAAATGTTATACAAATGTAAGAAAAACACAAAATTAGAGGAATTGGAGCCGCAAAAATCCGCACGGCAGTGCTGCAGTGGTAAAGGGTTCATCTAAAAAAAATCCCTGCGAATCTGTGAACGACTGAGCACCGGAAACATGTCACCCAATCTGTTGTTACTGTGAATGTGTAGATCTTTTGTGCCTGCTCTAACCGTTCAAACCCAAGGCCCATACGTCAAGCACGGATGTAAGAACCAAGAAGGAGTCGAAGAGATTCCAACCTCCACAGCACGACTGAAAGTCTGCAACATGCTGCGCACCAGAGTAACCGATCCATAGAAAAAGGTTGCAAATATCTCACAACACACATGAAGAATCTTGCTAGCATACCTACTGACTTGCATTTGCATTTGCCATGTATGTATGTAGGTAGATAGGTCGGTATGTATGTACCTACAGGGGATTATATCGGACAGCATTCTATGGTCCCACCATGTCCCACCCCCGGAGCGGCAGTGCCCCCGTTGCGGTGCTCGTGGTGGGTGGGAGTGGTACCATTCATGGAACTAGTTAGTCATACTAGTAGGTATTGTTGTAGCTATAGTCGCAGTCGTAGTCGTAGTCCTTGCAGCAGCAGCAGCAGCAGCAGCAGTAGTCCTACTTCAATATCATCTCTAAACACACGTTGATAATACCAGTAACGAATTATATACAAGTTTCATAGTTTCATACAAATACTGACATGCAAAGCACCAGTGGACTATGCTGACTCCACACTTAAGGTTCAAACCCATTTCGTCTCCGTAGAAGAATACCGCCTTATAACCTCGATGCAGAACATCTTGAAGGCGGTCCAAGATGTGTTCCAAAGGCGATATGTTCCAAATTCTGATCCAAGGAACACCACAAGCGCAACATGAGTTCGATGAAAAAGAAGGCGTTGCACATCTCACCCAGCACCACCAGAATCTGCCAGTGCTCAGTGCCATGCTCAGTGCCATGAATCCATGCTTGTGTATCATACCATGAATACAGACTCAAGTACATAGCGCTGTCATGAGTCCTCGTTTATGGTTCCATGGAAGTAGCGGAAAACGTAGACAGCACGGTTGGAAAGGACCAAGGACAAATGACAAGTTGTGAGGAAGACACTGTTTTGCTGGACTTCCTCCCACTTCAAATGCCAAAGTCCATTCACTGTAATAATTAGACTGGATGCTGGATGGCTAGTAAAATCATTTCTGAATACATTTGAGCAGTATTTTTTTGATTGTGTGGGCCCTGTACACTGGGAGACACACCTACGGGAAGCTTACGTGGAGTGAAAGGTAGCTTACGCGGAGGTGTTGTGTTTGGAATTGTTTTCGCGTGTCGTTCCGCAAGGATCTTTTTTGCCAGCAAGTCTGAAGACAGTCTGCAAATCCACTTCCGCAAGTCTGCTTATGCGAGAATGAGAATTATCATCCATGGATACGCAAAGTGCTTACGCAGCTTACTCAACCATGATAATGTTCAGGTAGTTATTGCGCTTCCGCACTCCTATTCCAGTTCCCTTTTCTTCATAGCCCTTTCAAGTCAAAAACAAGGCAGCTCATTTGTATTCATTTATACCCTCACGCGTAAGCCGTATAGCTCATACTTCCCCATGCAGTATAACTTTCAAGACAAGCACAACAAGGATGATCAAGGATGAACATGGAACTATTGATGAAGTTTTCTCCACATTTATATAAACCTCAGTTCTCCCCAAACCCACCCCTTAGGTCCACCTGTTCTTCCAGCACCGCTTTGTTTCGGTTCACGTCTAAACCCAGGAGAATCGAGTTGAACAGAATCATAGATGCCACGCACAAGCCGAAGGAACGACTGCTCAACTCAGAGTCGGCTGGGCTTAAAAGGATTTTAGGAAGTTTCTTTCCAGGATCTTCGCTGTTTTTGGTTTGGCAGGCACTTACACAACAACTTGTAGCTTAGTAAAAGAGTGGATTGATAATTCTAAAGCACGAACGGGCTCCAGAACCCAGAATGCAAAAGAACTACTGAAGTGCAGCTGAAACGAGAATGCTCAAGACATCTCAAGACAATCCCAGAACCGCTTGAGCTAAGGCCTGGACTATGCCATGCAACGTGATCTGTGGCGTGTTTGGCAAGAGGAATCAACAAATGCTGGTGTGGACCAGAAAACAGTGAAAGGTCTCCTTCTTGTTACTTTTCTGTTGAATGTTCCAGATTGTCTTCGGCATCAACAGACATCAAAGATTTCAAAAATCCTAGTTTCCCACATTCACATTGCTTCCCAGCTTTTCCTCCGGCAAGACCATCATTCACAAAAATTCAAAGAGCCTTGGGTTTTTCTGAGTCTGCTTGGCCGTCCTGGAGTTTGGCGAGCAACAAGCAAGGTCTGAAGAATCAAATCTGTTCAAATTTCCAGTGATCACTCCAAAGTAGCATATGAACATGGTCAAAAATTGCTTCGTTTCCTGAAAACTATGCAAAGTACTAGTCACTGAATGTGATTGAACTCTTTGATTTCTTACAACCTGCTTACAAAAAAAGAAAATGCTTAGCGCAAATGTTTGTTGATGAGTACTTATGGGACAAATGGTTCTCTGACAATCAGTTTTTGTTCATTAAGGCTTGTTGAAAATATGTGCGCCAAGGAATATAGGACATAGGGCCTGGGGTTCTCTTGCAATCGTTGCTATTCAAAGAAAGTGAGTATGCATGATGAAACCATTTGCGAATGAAGTGGTAAAGAATCCTATTGCTCTTTCAAGAAGGGCAAACTCATATGCTTTTGAAACTTTCGAAGACATTTTGTTTAACAAGTGTGGTAAAGTATTGCTGTCTCTTGAAACCAATTTTTTGAGATAAGGTTGATGACTATTTTAGCTCTTATAATCCATATCACAAATTTAATACTTGAAAATTACTTGATATGATATAATACTGGACGTTCCTCTTGATTTTTCCAAACAATGCAAAGCTGTGGTAAAAACTGTGGTGTATCTTCTTCATCTATATATAGTTTTGATAGATACTGATTAGATGCTGTATATGGACCAGAAGTGGTGCTTTACATATTTTTGCTGCATGTCTATCGGTTGCTGTTGTTGCGGTCTCCAGCCGGGTCCTTCGAGTGTCTAACCCTGGAGTTGATTTCTCCGATGGCCTGCGGGCCATTTGTCTTTCACGGGAAGGTTTGCTTGAACGCTGAAGGCTATATTTTCGCCAAGCCTTCTCTTTCTTGTTCATCTCCTGCAGCTTTCAGAGTCAGAGTCGAGGGGAAAGATGGAATAAAAAGGTCTTTGTCAGAACTATGGATTGACCACATTCCACGACCTTCCTGGCAGACATGCAACACTGCCACGTGCACATCTGCAATCACTATTGCTCGCAAATCAGTCCTCCTGCATTCTGTACAGCTTTGACCGGGCTTCTTGATTCATGCTTGACCTTTGGCATGGCTCGACCGAAAAATCTCAGTGGCAGAAACAACTGCCGCTCTTCAGCTCCTACGTTTTACCTACAGGATGTCCCACTTGTGATTCTGCAGCATGAATTACCACGAGTATAGCAATTGCTGATAGCCAGGAGAAGATTGAATATGGAATACGATGAATACAAGTTTTTCCAAAAAAAAAGAAACTGAATCTAAACACTGACCTTGTAATGATATTCTATCTACTCCAGGACGGTTATATTACAGTCTGCTGTACTATGGCTCGGGCGTCAAGAGGCCCTTCTGACCTCACAGGCGCATCTTGGTCACGCGCTGGTCTCGCTATGGTCCCCCCTCTTTTCGGGTTCAATATTGCCAAAACCTTTGGATTTGGATGCTATATGATGCTATCTTTTTGTATCTGGTTGTTGAAGAGCTCAACAGCTCCAAACCAAATCAACTGCAAAAAGGAGTCGCGTCTCCTCACGTCTCACCCTCCGTTCAACTCATTCAAACTCTGTTACGGCTTATTTTTGTGAGAGAGAATCAACGGCCGCTGGGTCTGGTTATGAAACTTGCATCCAAAGCGCACTCCAGCATTTCCAGCATTGTTTTCTCATCCCCTTGGCGTGGATTGAGTTTGGCAGTGAATTTTGCGGAGTTGGAGTTGGATTGATTTGAATTGATGCTCATCCACAAATCAAGTGATTGCGTGAGAGATCACCAGGGCTTCCCACCTGATAACCGCGATGAGCCTCTACACCCCCATAGCGGGACAGGAATCTTCAAAATGAGATCCAGGGTGGCTCTCGAAGTTGCCCAAGTCAGGAACATGAAAATACATCGTAAGTCTTCATGAAGGTTGGTAAATTGATCTGGTCAAATGTAGAAATAATAGTTTCAAAACCTGGAAAATCTTGACAGAGGAAACTATCATCTGTCATCTGGATTATATACAATTTACCATCCATTACGGGACCAAATCTCTGTAACCAATAAAGCCGGAAATTGATCTGTGTACCCACTTGGCAAACCCACTTAACTTGTCTGGGTAGCAGGCTAGCAAATCTATCAAATAAAAAAAAACATCCAACCAAGAAAAAACAGACACATTTCCATGTCCATTGTCGGACCTTTGCCAACCTTTGCCAAAGGTCGTAAGGAAACACCACTCAAACATGAGAGCTTCCCGCCTTCACGCCTCTCATCCTCAAAGGTTACAGACCTAGGTGAAGCTTCCCGTGCAAGGTTTGGAGTTGTTTTTCTCCCCGGATTTTTTGTTGGTCCACCTTAAGGAATTGATTCCGGCCTTTAGATTTATTTTTGGAAAATTCATCAAAAATAACTTGGGTGATTTTTGATCTTGTTGCTTGTATTTGTTTAAAGGATTCCAGGCACCATGCAGTTAGGTATATTTCGCATGGTTCACTGGGGACCATGTTCCGCTTCTACTGGAAAAGCGAGCAAAGAAGTTGGTCCCTTCTATAGATAGATACTTGCTGTAAAGCTTGGGGGGTCTTAGATAGAATTGGTGGTGAACATCAAATTGTCTCCTCACCGCCAAAGTTTTTAAGCACTCTATCCATCCACCAAAATCAACAAGACAGAGGGAAACATTCCTGATATTCCCCAACTTGAATAACATAATATAACGTAATGGTTTGGTTTGGTGGTTTTGGGTCGGTGATGGTTGGGTGGTTTGGAATTCAAGGGAGTTCTGCCAGGATGAATTTGGACCACCCGTAGCCAGCCCCCCTCTTCCGCCGACCTGATTGGATTCCCATACTGTTACTTCTCCGATCCACGATTTCCCACTGGGATCACAACTGAGATTTTGCCAAACCTTTCGCTGGAATTTCCCATCCAAATTGCAACATGGAGAACTGCAAGTTTTTGGAAAAACATCCTAAGCTCAAACATTCTGAGGTTGATGTTTGATGCTGCAATCAACATTCCGGACGCCTCGGGGAATTACGTATTTTATCTCAATTCATCTTGAATGAAACACACCTTTGGGCTGTGCATCAACCTTGGCTCGACTCTAGTCTTCAAGCTTTCAACTTTCCTTATGGAACCCTCATCTTTAGACAAACACACGATCACATCTGAGCACATTTGAGTATATACATGTGTTAGAAATTTGTACAGTGACTGCAAACCAAAGGATTTCACTAAACAGCTAACTTTAAGGTCTTTGTGATAGCCATCTTGTTAAGATACACTCTACCCGATGGATTTCTCTAAACAGCTATCAATCAAAGGTGCCAAGCTAACCCTAAGGCCTATAAATTGTTGTTGGCATCCAACTTTGTATGGATATGAATACCGTAGAAGGATGTACAAGTCATGCAAAGAATGGCAAAGGCAAGTGTTCAAAAGGATTTCCAGGACGAGATTGTAGGGTATCATAAGGATGTGGTGCAAGGGCCATGATGATGAGGATGATGAATCTGGAATATCTATTCTGCAGCATGTTCATATGTATAATATTGTATATATAATTGTACATAATTATACGTATACCGTATGACTGTGCGTGATTATACGTATAACTATGTCATAATATGCTTAATTTGCTGAACTCATGGTGAAACTGTCTCACCAAAGGCCCCAAAGGCCGACCTTTGCTCTTCTGCTCGGGCTCCTCCAAGACTTCCTCACAAAACACGGGCTCCGCGTTTCTTGAAGACTCTGCCAGCAATAGGTCGTATTCGTCGGTTTTTGCAGTCAGAACACAACTTTCAATCATGTGACCCATCCATTTTCAGCATGTCCAGCTGCATCACCTTATCCAACCCTACCATCTTTTCGAAGAAATTGGGAAGACTTGGAGGAATTGAGCAACGCAACTCAGCTCATCGTGACTCTCACCAGGCCTCTTTTGTTGAAACGTCCTCTTGTAATTCTTGTGTGATGTGTTCTATGACCTGGGTTCAAAAGCGGATGATGGCAAAGCGCATTGCAAATAGAAAACCATTCTTTCCCGAGAGTGTTTGCTGCTGATATGTAGTCCGGCACCGTCGGCTGATGACGCTAGGAAAAAAAACACAATGAAGGAGGTGAGCGTAAAACCCAAGGTTGGAGAAAAGGGGATTTCTGCAACACCCTCGATAAAAAAAACAAACGGATACAAATGGCAAAGGTCTCACGTACAACACTTAGGCCTCTCACTTCCATTTGATGCTTTGAGATGATCTATGCAGTGAGATGTTCCTCTGACCCATCCTTACACTTGGACCTGCCCATCTGTAGTCAGCAGTCAAACATATCAGTATCATGTTTTAATAAATCAATTTCGTTCCATATATTCAGATAGAGCCTTATTCAAGTCATACATAAATCATTCTGAGTATGATTGTCATTGTGAAAGGAAATCACCCCAGTTCCAACTTTCCTTTATCACCACAACCTACAGCAATGTTTGACTTTAGATCTCCAGACAGCTACCAGCGTTTCCGGTTCATCCGCAGCCATCTGCGATACCAGCAACAAGCGGTTGAAGTGATTTTTAACGGGGCAAAAAAATAAAGAACATATGCCATGGAAAGTATGGTAATACAGAAATCAAACTGGTTCAGGAAATGGACATTCATCTCTTGTGTCCCAAAGAATGTGATATCCTGATTTTTCATCAATGTCCAACTCACCTGGTCTTGGAGCATGGTAAGGATTTCAATGGATTTGACAAGCCTGTGATAATGCAACCCATCAGCAAGAGCGTTCTACAGTATAGTCGTCAAGTGCTTAGTCAATCTCTTAGATGTTCCAATTTCGACAAAGAAAGTCCCATGTAATTCGCAGCTGATAACATCTACTCCCGCTGTCCATCAATTCACGAAAAAAACTCGTTGCCGCCTTTAGAGCTTCAGCTTCCAGTAAGGATGCCTGGCAGAGAAAGAGCAGAGCTGAGATTTCCACACTTTCCCACGGAGATTCCTTTGGAGTTTCAGAATGATCCAAAGATGAGACCATAAAAAACTCATGCTTAAACATGAACGTGTTTCCAAATCAAAGACAAAACACACGCATCCCATTATCATCTATAAATGTCCATAAAGGCTTGATTAAAAAAACAATTTTTAAAAAAACATGGGAACACTTTCCACATCCAACCACCCCCCAGGTCCATCCAAAAACTTTGAGGCTTGAGGCCACCTGCAATTGCTGAATCTTCGTTTGCAGCTCCAACTCAATTCGAGCAACTTCCTGACGAAACAAATTGCGGGATGGGCAAACCCTCATTCTGGGGGGACTTCTCAGGTTCTCCTATTTGTAAAAAAAACGTCTTAATGTTTTTGAATCACCATGAATGAAACACTCGTCAGTGGGTCAAGACTCTTGCGGATCTTATGTGGTGACTTTTGACCTAACAGGAATTTTAAGATGACTTGTGACCATCCGACAATCCAAGGGTGTCCTGAGCATGCAAAGAGGCCAACTGAGAGAGTGCTTCATCAAACTGGGTCATCTCCTGCCAGTGAAATGACTATCTTCGAGGTCCGATGTGACAACAGGTGATGAAAGCTACGCACACTTTCAATTGCCAGTAATTGTGAGTCTTTCCTAAGATTGGTTGTCCTAGTGACAGTTCTAGTTGAGGAAATGCCAAAGATTCTGAAAATGAAACATCGAGTCACCGAAGTGTCCGGTTGAGTATCCTGATCAAAACAACCACCCTGAGTCGTTCTGCGCGATAAAGACCTACATGGATAGCTGCACAAGGCGGTAGTTCGAATAGTTCTAATTTCAATAAAGGCTCAGTTTGACTGAATGCTGCATGCATAGATTTGCTGCACATTGGTGAGTCATCCAACATCCTTGGGACTAAGGCTCCGGCAAGGGTTTTGATCTCCGGCCCCAAAAAGGCCAATTTCTAGGAAGTATTGATCTCCACAAACTCTAGAAAAATTGAACTCTGTCTTCAGAATGCCTTTTCAATACAGTAATCGATACATTTTTGGTGCAACATCTCCTAATGCCATAAGCCTTTGTCGACCACTTCTGTTTGAGAAGCTGAGCCAAAAGGATGTCAAAGGTTTGAATGTTTCTGCGACAGCTACGCAGCAGATGAGACTGACATCTCAACTGCATATTTTGAGAGGGATGAGAATACCGCATATTCAAAGCTAGTATCCGGAAAGTTTTTGTTCAGCATCCAGCTTTTTAAATGCCTTTCTTTTCACAAATTTTGTACCCCAAACGTGCTACCTCCTGCTCAACTCGGCCAGAGGCTTTACCGCGGCCGAGGGCAGTGCAGCAAAACGGCGGAAATGTTTGCCGTGCGGTCGAGATTCGGCCGAAAGTGGCAAAGACCGAAAGGTCGGTCATTTGCGATTTGAGTCATTCAAATGGAAGCGGCTCGGGCAATTCGTTGCACTACATGATCTTCATGCAGTCATCGAATAGACCTAGAGGATTGAAAACGGCATGCCGACATGCCCCAGTGCCACAGTGTCTCAGTGTGCACCTGACAAAAACTGTTTGGCTGAATGGGAATATCATTGCCAAACAGGAAGCTGAAATCACAGGGATGAGGATGATCTTGGCGCAAGCTAGAATTGCACATGTACTGTCATGTACAGTACCTAGTCTAAAGGAATGTCTTAGGCCAAAATGCAGAAACCAAAGCACATTGATTAGCAATCAGAAAGAACATCTTAGAAACCTGATGGTTTTTTTTCCATGAAGAAATGACAGACGGACGAACAGTTAGCCGATGGAGCCATAAACGGTAGCTGCACCTGCTTCAGCACCTTGCACTCGCCTCAAAGAATCCAAGAGATCGACCCTCCACCGAGGTCGAAGTTGAAGCCATTTGAAGCCCTCCAAATATTCTTTGAGCCTCCTACTCTCGCGGGTTGCCAAGTGCAGATCGCAGCTTTGAGATTTGGGCCTGAACCAATCTCTTCGAAAGGGGTAGGGAAACAGGTCTTTTTGTTTAAGTACAGAAAGGTCGTTTGGGATGAATGTTTCATAATGGCTTTTTAATCCTTTGAATCCGTGCGAAAGGGATTTGCAGCTCGACTCTACCCCATCTCGACGGGCGCCAAGGCAAAATCAGATTGATCCAGACAGTAAATATCGGTTCCATTTTGGTGAGACCAGGAGAGCCAACCTAGCCATGAAGGGAAGTGTTTTTTTGTCTAAATTTTGTGCTGTGGTGATAACTATCGCCGCGACTACTATATTGACATGCACAAAACAATTGGCGATGCTCAAACCTAATCATGATAGGAGATGACGGCTATGATACGATATCATGATATCAAACTGGTGGGATGTGTTTGGCTTCTGGATTGCCAATCACCGCTCGCTGCTCGCTACACCTCTTAGCCCTAGCATTCCAAACTTGCCAGTGCAAGTAAAGACTTCAAAAATCCCTGAGAGCTAACAAAATGCAAAAGGGCTGATTTGTTTCCAGAAATTGTGCAGACACTTCACATACAGCACATGGGTTCATACAGCCATGCAAATCGACTTCAAAAGGCTGAAAGGGAAAAATTGTATGGTATACGTAGTATCTACTACAGTACGTGTATCTGTACATAACCTGTAATCATATATCCAGTTTTTAACATTATCATAACACTATTTACCATACATATCCAGTTTCATAATCAGTACCTTTCAACCTTCTTTAGCATAGATATCCAGTTTTTGTTGTTCCGTTCATCAATTTTCTATTCCGATTTTGTGGCCGATTCCTTCTGGCCTCTCGCTCCTCGATGGCCTTCTCCAAACCTGGTTTTTTCAACACACACAAGAGGTCTGGCAGTGCAAAAACTACCTTGGTTTATGATGATGTTTGGGGATACTGTAATCTATAGATTAAACCGAAATCAGCCAAATCCAAAAATTCACCCTCCCCCCAGAATGAGTCCAAGCATCTTTGTACATGCGCTGCTGCAAAGTCCACCTTTTTGGCACGGAAAACATGAGACCTCTTCAGTTTCGCAGTCCTTCCATTGCTCATTTTTACATGAGATTTCTTTGGAACTTCTACATTTCTATGGATAGTGGCAGCTGTTAGATCCCTTTATTGAATGGTTTTAGTTTTTTGTATAATTTTCCCAACCTCCAAGAATCTGAAGATTTGTGGAGGTGTCTCCCATCCAGCCTCTTGACTATCCTCTTTGAGCATAGCTCGGTGCCTGGCCAGCCATGGGGGGTATACGGCACTGAGGATCTGAGAAAATGAGACATAACAAGATCAATCTTCGATCAAACAAGTCTACTATCTGATTACACATCCTAGATTCAACAAAAAAGCTATTATACCAGGTTGCATGAAATGACAGACCTACACATGACATTTACCATCACTGGCATCTCCCAAATCTCTACATTAACCACAGCAACACCGCCACAAAACAACCCCCCCCCCCCGCGCTTTCGCTCATCTTGCTTCAGCGCCCCACGCAAGATGTCAACCTCCCGACCTCACCCCAGTCCATTTGGTTTGATGTTCTGGTTTCAACATGATTCCGCCTGGGAGAGAGCCCTCAATCCAAAGACGAAGAAAGGGAAAAAGATGGACAAAACTCAAAATTCTTCTATCATTTGCTATTCAACACTATACAACTGTGTCAAACCTGTGTTTTTGGTTCTTCCTACAGAGATCCTGCCGCTCACCTGGCCCACCACTGGCGTTCCAGACGGAGCTGCTCCAAGATAGAATGTCCGCCTTCATTGAGGGAAGTCCCAGGGAAAATGGAATGGATCTTTCCAGAGATGTTATGAAAACATTGCTGAGGAGCAAATCAAGGCAAGATTGTTTCGTTGAAACCCAAGGCATGAACCAATCGCAAAGTTGCAAGAATCAATGTGTTCTCATGCAAAAAATCACAGGATATATGTCATGTATTTAGAAAGTTTCAAAAGCCTACAAGTTTATATCCGAATCCCAGTTCGAGGCCTTTCTCACCTGCTGGCAGTCCTTTTCGGTGCAGCAAGGCTCCCTGTGTTGTTTTTCAGGCAGCACACACGTCTTGACTAGCTACAATGGATGTCCAAACGAGTCCAGGGGGACAATGGTCGGGGAGATGCAACACGTTGCTTAAAGATGTCTAGGGACACTGAAAAAACTTCCAGACGTTAGCACATCTTTGAAGCATGTGTCAAAGGAACTTCCCATGATTTGAGGGTTTAGGGGATCTCTGTTTTGGACATTGGACCTTTGAAATGGGTGGCGACTCAGGCAATGGTACTAACTTGGGATTACATTTTCTGCTGACCTATACAGGAATGCAAGTTGTTGTTGTACAAAACAAGTAGAAAAAAATCCATGGAAAGATAGCGCATCTCGTGTGTCTCCTTGACTGGGAAGTGCTCCCGTGACTCGCTCAAGAGTTGAAAATTGACCCTTTCCAACCGTGGATTGTTGCAAGTCCTGTGTATGACTGCTTTGTCTTGTCTAGCGCATGTTCAGAACGAGAAAAAGTTGCCAAACTGCTTTGCACTTACAACAGCTATCAATGTCAAAAGGATCCAGCTTTCCACATGTATACCGTATGACAACAATTGAAACCTCATCTTATTTCAAAACGCCTTTTTCAAAATAACAATCCTCAAAGCAATCTCAAAACATCTCAAATCATCGTGGTAATAGCAGTTTCTGTAGTCCGTTTGTTTTCCAAACTACAGGGTTTCCACTACCAAAGAAACTTGGTTTTCCCCGCCTTGCTTCGAAGCTCACTCCCAACTTTTCGTAGGTCCTCCTCCACTGCTTTCCGCTGATTCGACAATTTCAACCTATCTGACTGGAGCTTGACATTCAGCCTTTTCTGTTGCTCAACCTGGCCATTCACAAGCCAAAAATGAGGCCCCCCTCGAATGGATCATTCAATCTTTCAAAATGAATCATGACTCGCCAAAAAATAGGTGGAAAAATCTATAATGCCCGGGTCACATGGTCATTTTATGTCATGTTTGGACTTTTTTCATTGGGCTTGCAAAAAGCATTCAAGACCACCATGCCTTTGATAGACAAAATCTTGCACCAGTTGGGATGATTAAAGCACTGCAATTGATGTGATATGATGTGATATCATGTGATATTCAAACATCAAACTAATGTCTTACTTCGGCTCATTGGATTTAACCCGTCAACCAAACCACACAGCAGTGTTGTAGCATTTGTTCATGATTATTGACATAGTGCACAATTCGAATCATCACCAGAATCTGTGCACCTCGAGTTTCGCTTTTTGTAAGCGTTCCTCAATTTCTGGACGAACAAAACTTTGTTCGCTTTCTGCTTTTCTTTGAACCTGCCCGTAATCAGGGTAATCGGGGTATATAAATCAAATAGATCCCCGAGATTGAATGGATTGACGCATAGATCGAAATGGCACAACTCTTGTCATTTTTGTCTCACCCATGTTGGGAGGCCAGTTCCCCGAACTGACCCCCCTTCTCAAAGGAAGTTGCTTGTCATTTTCATGGGCTTTACGATGTTTTACGCTTATTTGATGGTTTTTTAGTTTTTAGGTGATTCTTGATGTGTTTCTTTCGAGGTAAAGTGGGTAGGTCCAAACCAGCCCAACGGCCTCCGCTGCATGTTCAAGGCCTTCACTAACACGCTGCAGTTGCTGCAGTTCTTTTCTTTTCTCAGCCAGGAGGTTGTACAACCTCAGCAGTTTGCTAAGCTTTTCGTGTTTTGAAGCAAATACCAGGGATGACTTTTGATATGCAACACATCATGATACATCTCTGATCTTCTGTTTGGGAAGGATCCTGCAAGACAGCATTTACTTCATTTTACTTCAAGGCATCACTCTGCAATGAATAACAAGCAAACGAATCTAGCAAGCATCAGATCAACCAAAGAAATTGTTCTGCGACTCTCATGAAAAGCAGCTCTAAATGCGGGAATCTTTTCAACCAAACCCTAAGCCTGACAGTATACCCAACAAAATACCAAACATGATGAATACGATAATATGTGACTTCAAAAATTAGGCTTTTATATACCAAACTATACATCTCTTCCCAGCTTCATCATATGTATTATATACGTTCTCGTCCAGGGTAAGCCACTCTGGTATGAAGGTATCGCTCCCGAAACTGGACGTCACTCCGCCAAGCAGCTCCATCGGGTCTTTGTCTCTGGAATCCCACGGATTGGATGATGGATAGTGATCTCTCGACTCGAGTTCCTCCGCATAAAACTCGAACATCAATCATGATGGCCACGTCATCCAATGATTTTGAATTCACCCTCACAAAATGTAAATGATTCGGCAAGAGGTTCTGTTTCAAGACATGATCATAGTGCAATGGCTGTACTAATATGCTTCTATATGCTTCTCACCTGTCGCATGCGTCTGATCTCCCTTCGGAACCAGTCTGCCTGGTGCCAGGCGGCTGTCTCATAGGGGTTCTGTTGCCAAAATCAAAAAAAAACTACCAGTATGGATCAAAGCCTTTTCTTCCCAATCCGCTCCGCATAAGAAGGATTTGGTGTTCGATGAAGCTTGTGTCCAAACAGGGAAATTTCAGGAAGACTCTAGTGTAGCACCCCAAAAATGACTGAAACCAGCATGAAGGGTCTTGTTGGCAACTCGATGAAGCCAACTGCTGGCACCCAATAGATTCAAACATGCAACTCCGAAAATTGACTGCATCAAATGGAATTGTCCAGCAAGCCTCTAACTTGAGATTCCAATTGTCATTTAATACAATTGAGCAACGTTCAAACCCGTATGACATTCCATAATACAGCTTGGTTCATAGGAATTATGGAATTCTTAGAATCTTTCATTATGAGCCCAAAAAAAATTGGGTCTTCAAAATCTCCTTTTTAACTAAACAACCAGGCGTTTTGGCTTGCTCATTTCAAAGCACAGTTGTAGCTACCGGGCGCCTTTTCTAACGCCTGCTCAAGCTCTCGATCACGCTCCGCACGGCGAGGATGAGGAGCCCTGGTGACATCCACTGGTGATGCTCGGAGGGGTACAAGGAAAGGCCGGAAAGGGCATGTAATATGGAGGAAGTCCTGCACCACCTGGGATGTATAAAACCCTGTAAAAAATGGGATAAACTACCAACTTCAACTGGTTCGCTTTGGAGTTGATTCCTTGATTACTAAACCCTCCTTTTAAATTGCTAGGTCGCTTGACATCGCCATAAATTCACACTGAAAATGCATCCATGCGCACCAAAATGTACAATAAATGATAAGTCATAGCATTTGTCAAATTGACATATCATATTGTCATCTCTTGGTATCTTTTCCTTACACTCACTTTCATGCACTCAACTTATTCCCTACAAACAATCTGGCCACACGTTTCGACCTGGGAGCAGGCGGTCTTGAAGACTCGCCGCGCAGAAGCAATCGCGCCTCGGGTTTTTATCACAAACAGGGTTTTCACCTCACCACTTGCAGGTTAGTGTTGCCATGGTCATACATAGCTACAGTTGATGGTTCAGAAATCCGGAATAACCAGTTGATAGATAGGTGGTTTATCTCATGATTTTTAGGGTTCTATATATACATCTCAGTGCAGGATTTCTTCCATCAACAGATATGTCCCAGTAATTTCGTCTGAGCCCTGCTGCACGCTGGACCAGTTGCTCAATCTCAGCTCGGAGGCGAGCAGCTTCGGCCTCAAGCAGTAAGAAATTGCGTAGTTGCTTCCCCAGGCATCAAAAGAGAAACAGTGAGAAAAATGGATAAAAATGGTGCATGTTTGAAAGTGAACGATGCGAACTGTCATCATTTCATGAGACCAAACCCCAGAAATCTTTCCAAAGCCATGGGGCAACGCTCCAAACCAACACGTCGCTCAACAAATCAAAAAAAATGTTGTTGATGTCCAGTTCGTAAGTGTGTGTAGATTGGTCAAAGTCGAAGGGTCATCAAGTATCTATATCTTAAGGGTCACTTTTTCAAAAAGTGGAGCATCATCCATTGCCTGGCCTGGTGCCGCTCTGCTGCATCATCTTGTGCCATGGGGGTCGACAGCACAGCTGTCAGCCAAGAGAAGTCAAGCAAAACAAGTAATTATGTAATCATGTGATGGTATATATATATATATTATATACATTTGTATATTACCTTTTTCTGATAAATATGACTGCAGCACCTAGGAGCTCCGCGACATGTACTTTACCAATTGCTCAGTAGCTTGCTTCATGCATCGTCCCACCCACTACGTTCAAAAGAACATTGAAAATTACACTGACACAAAAGATCAAACTGCATGATTGGGTGTGACCAAACATCAATGGTCAATGATTGCTGTGTATGAGCCACGGGGGAAGAGCCCATCTAGTTTTTTGACTTCACGCTTGCCTCTACCAAAGGTACACAATGGTACACTTATCGTGAAGTCATTGTAAGTCTTCTTTCTAATCTGAAAGCATCCACCAAGAAGATCTCCTGAGTTACAGTAGATAATTCAACACTACTCTCAAGTGGGTTGAACGCACCAAAAAGCTAGCATTTTACAGAATTCATATGAATTCATCATAGACTTCGTCAAACCGCCGTTCTATGTTTCTGAAAATCAGCGCAAAACTCAGTCCGCCCTGCATCACTTTTTTCTTCGCTTGGCATCCGTGACACATGGTTATTCGCTGCAGGTTGGGTGCACCAGCGTTCAGCAGTTGCCTCGCTGTATAGGTACCATTTGCTCGACTTCCCTCTGTGGGAAGTCTACCATGCAGGGCTTCAGGGTCATCCCTTCCTCTTAGCCTGGCAAAAAAAAAAAAGCACCCGCATCAGTGAAGTCACCCGAATGTCATTCATAGAATCCACAAGTCACCACGAGAGCAGCTTGGATTTTGGAGACTAAAACTGTGCGTTCATGTTGTTTCGCCTGCTCGTTCTCCTGCATCATTGCATCCTGTGCACCCAAATCACAGGCAAGAAAAAAATGCTCCAAGTCAAAATCGCGTGAAATCACTTCAAAAGCATTCAAAAGCCACAATCATTTACCAAGGCCTTAGGGGAACTTTCAGCAAAAACAAGATGGCAGAACTATCACTAAATTCATCGCGATTGGTTTATATAGATTTCGTGGTCACATTGCTTTGGAAGTGGGCAACTGAGGCTTAACTATTCCTGCTTGTGCGTCTGAAGCCTTGGCATGAAACGACTTGTTTGATCTTGCTTCCAGACTTTTGACTTCCATAGAAAAATATAGAAAAATATGACAACATTTGTCAATCTTTGACCATTTTTCACCTGGGACGGTACTGCCAGAACATTTCTCTTCCCACCAATCAACACGGCAGCTATCTGCTCCTGTTCGGAGATGTGATGGAGAACAGCTCTTTTGCTGGACTCCTCACAAAGACTATCTCAGCCACTTGAATCATTGTCATTGCAACTTTGCCACGTCAAGGTGCCCCCCCCACAAAAAAAACGTCAAGCTTGTTGGCGAAGAGATGGTACCCCAAGAGAGGGATGCGACCTGAAGTTCTCCGCTGATTAAGATCTCATCCAAAATGTAGTAGGCCTGTGACGGTGAAGTTAACACGTCTTGATGTACAGATGTCAGTGACTTGGCTCTCTGCATGACATCCCAACATTTTGTTTGAATGTTAAAGAATGATGCGTGGAAGCTGGCAAGTGATTCTTACCTACGCACTCAGAACACATCAATACCAATAATAAGCATGAGTAGAAAGAGAAACGCTAACATTTTTACTCAGTACCTGTAATGTTCATATGCTCACATATACTGTATTATTGTGGTGGATGATCAACTGACTGTACAACATGTTTGGATTCATGGCTCCAATCAGAATTGTCAGAGCCACCCGGTAATACTACAAACCACCATGGCCGATTGCTTTGGATTTGACACGGACCTTTCTTTCGTCTCCAGGCCGAAACTGAAATGTTGTACAAATCGGTACAAATTAGAGATATCGTGATGCTATGTCGTGCTATCTCCCGACACTGACAGATACTCACAGCACCTACCACCAACCAGGGTTTCTCTGGATTCTTGAGTGGTAGAATCATTCCAAACTCACAAGCCTTGTGGAAGTTGAAGATCAAATCCAACTCGCAAACATTGCCAAAGTAACGGTCCAAGCACTCCACAAAATGATGAACCTCAGAGACTTCAAAAGGCCTGTGAGAATTTCTACACCCCCGAAAAGTAACAAACGTCCCCTCAAAAAGGCCGCCATTTCAAAAAAAAAAAAGAAGTAGTGTTCCAACTCAACAACTAATCTTTCAGGCAACATCTTCGTTTTCACCTGGGGGAAGTCTGTTTTTGTTGAACATCCAAATGCGGATGACACACCGATGACACTGGTCCCCCCAAGGTTCCCTGACGGTCTCTAAGGCCAACAACTCGTTGTCATTTTGCTCAATGCAAGCGATGAAGAACAAACTGCCGCGGAGCCAACACGACAAGACGAGGAAACTTGCAGTTCCCCAAGTTGAACCAATGGAACACCTTGAAAATGATGGTTTCCAAGTTGGGAATCTCGAATTCCAAGGTGCCATTTTCAGGTTTCATGTTAAACTTTGGAGACTTATGGTGCTTGGAAAGCCACGATGATGAATGAATATGAATGGCATGTTCACAATATCTCCAGCTTGCAGGGTAGAGTGAATGTCATACTTTCGCCTCCGGACATATAAGGAAATGATACTGAAGGAAATTTGAACCTCCAAGACTCCAAGACGACTATGAACCTAGGAAAAACAAATACTGAATTAAGTAAATAGAGCGTGTTCGGCATTTGTTCGGCACAATCCTTCAGTATCCCCACCTTGCATAGCGTTTGTAGCAAAGCTTGAAATCTCGCCATTCGAGAAAGTTGCACACCTGACCCGACGATACAAAAACATGCACAAGAGGCGCGTGTGTTTCACGTGGCGTCGAGCGATGCTGTCCAGAAAAGATTTGAAAACACACGTAACATTGTGGGCATTCCAAAAGCATTGACAAACTTTACTGAGATATATAGAAGATGTTTGAAAAAATCGCCGGAACCTATCTTTTAACAGTTAATAGCGGGTGATTCCTTACCAGAAAAAACGGTCCAAAATGACAACCCCCCCGACAGCACCAGCCTTGGGCGATCTATTTAGGATGAGGCTGCTCACCTGACAGGTCGGGATTCTCGGTGAATTTTATTGAGGAAGGAGATAGGATTCAATGATTCAACCGAGAAAATGGTACGAAAGTTTGGGTCCTGCCATTCCCACACTGGAAAAACAGTGGATAAGTAGGTTAATTCTTGGTTCCCTTCATAAAAATGAATACTGTAGACTATTTACACACTGTTACACGGTTTTGGCAGGCCCCAAAAGAAAGTGTTCACTGAAATCGTAATCCTTATAGGATGGAACTGGTAGTCACACCATTACACAATTACACACCCAAAATATCACACCTTCATGTCCTTTCATTGTCTGAAGGTTCCCATGCATCCAAAAACTGCTGACATTTGTTTTTGCCTCCTTGATGGTCCTGAACTGATCACGCTCTGGACAGGGTACAAACCATTTCTTCAGCCTCAGCTCCGGTGAAAAGTGTGAAGTTTCACCGCTTTTGCACTTCATTCAAGATTTAGCTCAAAGAAAATACCTTCTTCCGGGTCATAACTACTAAAGACCCCACAATATACCCTCCAGAAAGTTTTAAAGCACATCATATCTCAAGTGGCATTTGCAAAGCCCCCCACCGCGTTTTCCCCTGCCGGCTGATGAGGAGGATGAAATTGATCATCGGCCCTCAGGTGCACTGCGAAAGAAGTCCAGCTAGGGATAGGGATACTTGGAAACCAATGAAACCGAATAGTCAAATAAGTAAAACTCTTCAAAAACGGTATTGAATGCATAATGTTCCAAAAAATTCAATGTGTCTTGTATCTATTTTCAGTATGTTGCCTATCATATCATTCTGTATATCAAAACTTTGCCTTTATCATCGTTTATCAATAAGCTGGATCAACTCATACAGCTATCAGTGCAAGCTAGAAACTTGTCAAGCGCCAGCCCCAGGCTTGCGCTGTTTGGTTTTCCAGATTTTGAGCCGTACTGCAGTTTGGCAATTCTTAGACATGATTCTGAGATCAACTGCTGATATATATTGGTTGGTTGGTGACAACCACCCAACTAATCATTGGCTGATGCAACAACAGATTTCGTCATTTCAGCTTATAAATTGGATAAATTTGTCGCGAGTATTCTAACTCTACCCTTCAAAACCCAAACGAGATCTTCGCTATTGGTTATGTTCAGTGCCAAGAAAAAAGCTTTTTATCTTGCATGTCTCTAATTTGTAATGGGACACAATGTCCAACTTGCAGCTGCGGCAGCTCTTTTTACTCAACTTCATTCTGTTCTGTAAACCTCGGAGAACAGAAACACGGGATCTCTCAGCATATCTTCTGAAGAAACTTCTGTCAAAGGGTCTTTCATCCCAGAAACACAACTTGTTGTGGACAAATCACAGGTCCATGGTATGGATTCCAGGATGTTATGAGGGTTCGGCAAACAGTGCAGTTCTTGTATCGAGATCCTGGATTTCATTGCTGCCATCATGCATGTATCTCTGCTTATCTGTCAAAGGCGCGCTCAAACAAGAAAAACATGTTGAATGGGATAGAACTTACAGGAGGTGCATTGAAACCGTTCGCGTCTCAGTGGGTGTGGGGCCATGGCCACTTCAGCACGTTACTTCCACCCTCCACTAAGCCTTCGGGCATGGGCGGTCATCCAGGTCATGAAGCCTCTACTCTTCACATCCTGATGGCTGGAAATTCCACCCAAGCTGCAGCGCAAAAAAAAGAGCCCCTTGAAGTGTCACTTTAAAGTATATAATCAGATTTTTACAAGACATGAAATCTTTTTGCGTGGGTGGAAGCGAAGTTCCGTGAGATGGGTGGGCTTTGGTGCTCCATTTTAGCAATGAATGTACCAGATCTTGTGCTCTTCAGTACCTTCAGGCATGCAAACATGATCAAACATGGTAGACCAAAACACCATTATAATACAGACACATTCCTAACTCACACAACGTTTTCAAAGCCCACATATGTTTTGCCCCCCAAAAAAAATCGCCAGACCTGTCATGTACCAACTTGTTGGATATCCAACTCACATAGAGAACTCGTCACTCTCAAAGTCCTCCAACTTGCCAGGCCCTGACAGTGGGTCCCTGCATCTGATCCTAGATGTATGTTTTGCAACGATGGATGACCTCATAAGTGACATGGTCATTATCTTAACCGCCCAGTCAATGTCAGCTTCAAGGGCCACTGGATCCTAAATTTCTTTTTGTTTAAAGGACGAACTCCAATCACTAAAATTCTCCAGGTTTTCAGCTGTCCAAAGGACCCACAAACCAATGGTGCCCACCCAACGCCTCGCTTCTGCATGGATGACTGGAACAAGCTCGGGCTGTCCTCATCCTCTGGCTATGATCTAGCATTGGATGTTTGGACCATCCGACCGAATTTCAAACATTTGAAACATAAGATTCGTACTGATCAAACGTTCACTTCGACAATTGTACAAGTCTCTACTATTTCCTTGAAATTCAAATCTGGTTCCAGCGTAATTACTGATGTTCCCTGGGGACAACAAAATCAAAAGAGGGTTGGATGCCGGTGATGAGAACATCTTCAGGTGGTCGTCGGTGGGATACAAAGTTAGATTCACAAGGGACCAACTTTG
Organism: Breviolum minutum Mf 1.05b.01; assembly: GCA_000507305.1. NCBI lineage: Eukaryota > Dinophyceae > Suessiales > Symbiodiniaceae > Breviolum > Breviolum minutum. The sequence continues at coordinate 63,886 of DF241493.1, forward strand.
GTTGATTCAAGCACCATTCCCGTCTCCTCTTCGGCCTCTGCGCTGGCCCTTGTATGCATGTGTCTTGACTGTATCATGTTGAAAGCTCAATGATGTAAGATATCTCGGAAATCTTCAGCTTAAGTATCAGTTAGGGAACCTCATTTCCCAGCACCAGAGTCTGTATCCAGGAGCATGTTCTTCTAAATCCACACCAGAAAACAATCCTCTGTAAATTTGGATATGAAATGATATGAAGATGTACAAGTGAAGATGTACAAGCATCCTGGAATACTTGGAATATGGAATTGGATCATCCCCAATAGGAAAATGATCTCAGAAATGGAAAATTGGCGGTAGTCTGAATGCATTCCAGGATAGTTGCAAAATTGCAAACATGATCATAAACATATGTGTATGGGCCTGTATGGGTATGTAGAAATCACTTTGTACAATTCAGATGTGTAGTAAATAAGTATATGTCTATATCATATCCTCTCTTTTCATTCTTTCCAGGCAAGTTTGACCAAGGTCCGTACGTTCTACCTGTCCTACGAGGACGCGCTACTGGCTTACTCATGCCCACCCTTGGCGCGCGTGGTATCGGTATAGGAATCACTTGGATAAGGGTGCAACAGTCACCAGTGGCTGTTGAAGGGATTTTCACAATAGAGTTCATTCACTTTCGGGTCAGAATGGAAAGTTTTAAAAAAACAAAAGCTAGAATCGAGATGAATCTACTTGTGTGTGTCTTCCATGTCTTTCCTATTAAAGATGAGAGTCTCCTCGTGGAGGAAACTCAGAGGGATTTTTGACCACATACACATCTTTTTAACACATTTCTTACATTTCCTAGGTCCTAACACCATGCCCATCAGTCTCTTGGTCCTTTCAGCATCCTTCAGCTCCCATTCTTCAAAAGTCACCAAAAACCTTTTCTCATATTGCTGTAAATGGATGCATCTACTAAATATCTATATATAGGAAATCATCTTGTTCCCACCTCAAACAAAAACATGTCTTTGTCTCGGTCAAGAAACTGCATAAAGGAGGTTTCCTCCTCAAGTTCCTCCTCTTCAACTTCATGAAAGAGCATAGCGCCTGAAGTAGCCAGGGGTGACCATTTAAATCAACCTAAAAATATCCTAAACAATGAATCAAGCCAGTCAAAGGTCACAGGTACAACAGGAACGTTGTGAACTCAAATCAGGATAGGGTTGCCGCGTTGCCTGCGAAAGGATGCCATACCAAGAATAGCAACACAGCAATGGCCTAGCAGGAATACAGTCGGAGTATTTTGAATACAGGGCACCAAAGCAACATGTACCAAACTTGTCCTCTTGGTCGTGAAGACACCAAATGTTTTGGAACGACAGTTCTACTACCACCAAAATCATCACTGCCATGCCTTGTACATAGATGCTGAATAAGTTCACCGTTCCAGCGTTCTGCAGGAAGTAATGGTTCCTTCTCTGACTCGCAAGGAAGCAGGGAAATCCTCCTTGACTTGAAATGGCTAAAGTCAGGCAGCAGCTTGCAAAGATGGTGGTTCCTGCATTCGGGGTTGAAGTGTGCTGATGGTCAATTCATGTCCATTTAACGGTTTCATTTTCAAAACCTGTGTGACTCTGTGTCTCCGTTTCAGCAAGCTCACCATTTCTAATGCATCGCCTCTTCATACAAATCAATCCGTGCCGACGCTACCATTCACACAGAATGGGAGAAGCTGTGTTGATGTGACGAGCACCACTTGCTGTTTGCTTGTGAAGTACGTGGAGCTTTTTACTTCGGCTCAGTTCTGTGAGATGTATGCGCTAGGGTTGACCCCGACTAGCATCTCGAAATCCTGCAGATGGGGATTGCTCCCAGGAGTGAAATGGAAGCCTGGGGTGGGGGCAACTATGGGATCATTTTGCAAATCCTTGGAGTGGACAGCTTGTAACTTCTTGACCCCCTTTTTTTTCATGTTCAGACTTCTGCCCTGGATTTGTGTTGGTGAAATTGGAATGCCGGTTTTGAATTTTCTTTCGTTTCTCTTTGAACAATAAAAAGAAATACCCTCCCTGAAACTAACATAGCAAATGCCGGGAAGCCATCCCAAAAGGAAACTGGTCTTCCGACCATCCATTTTCAGGTGCTATGATGTGCTATGATGTGCTATGTTAGTTTCAGGGAGAGTTAAAATCACAAACCTATGCCTTTGGTTACCTGGTTATGCTACCTGCTTTCAGCCCCTCCTTATCGCTGGCTGCATCTGCAGAGACGCTGCCGCCACCGAGGGTATCATACCTGGAGGTCACCGAGGCTGGATGTAACATGTTTCTTAAAAAAAAGTCACAACGGCTTCACCAAATGTAGTTGACGAGCTCTTCTCCAGACAGACCTGTAAACAGCCATGTATCCAGCAACAAAACAATTGCTAAGTGGATTTCATGACATGGTGAGACTTGAACCCTCCAAATCACCACTAAGGTCAAGGCCCAAAGCTTTGTGAATCTTGCCATATGCGGTTAGCTCAGCCTCTACGTAGGCCTGCATGTCTCAAGGTTGGTCCAGGGGTAAACCCCCGTGTAGAGTATGTCATGTTCATATAATCATATACTGTAAATGCTGATGATTGCGTGTTTATGTATATCTACATATCAATCATAACAATATAGAGAGAGAGAGACATGTAATATGATGTAGTAGTATGTGTTTCAATCTAATGATTTAAACACATCTTATACAACTATAATATTGCAACTATGCATAATAGTAAGAAGAAGAATAATACTGTCAGTGTATGTGTAATTTTGTGGTTCCCTCCAAAATCACATTCCAAATATCAGATTCACTAACGCGACAACCAGGGCCGCCTCGCCTCTATGATAGCTGCATCAGCTTTGCCATTCTGCATGATGCGATGTTGGTCGCCAATGGCCTACCAGGAAAAGACGTGATATCTTTATTGTTTGGAAGATTTAAGTACTTCGGAAATGGTGGCTCTTTCTAAGGTTTCTCCCACCCCACCCTCAAATCACACCCACTTTTTCTAAGGTATTCCAGAGTGGTATGGAAATTACCTTAGACTAGTTGTTGATATTTACCACAAGGATGGAGCCGCAGAGCCTTCTGGATAGTGACGTTGGCTTGCGCCTGACGACATCACGTTTCACGATTCAACAAAGAAGGTGGCCAGGATGGATGGAACATATCGAAAAATACCCTTTAGAAAAACCTATGGAAGACCCACACTTATACCATCCAATAATTTCCATAACATTCTTCAATAGGGAGGACGATGTTGCTGCAGGTCGCAAGTGCAGCAAAAACAGATCGCAAGTTGCCTCTGCGATTTGTGTGGCGGTCTGAAACTCCACTTTCTTGGCTTCCAGTGTCTGGCGCGGGGTTGAATCAAGTCTGGTTGGATGCATCTTGTATGTTAGGGACTCAGGAACTCATGTTTCTCCACACTTCATAATCTGTTCCATTCAATTTCAGTAATACTGTTGATTCTGTTCATGACAGAAGGTTAAGAACACAGAACTGCATCCATCAGTTGGGATGAAAAAGGCTCCTGTTTTTGCAGGGCGTATTCCACTTGACCATCACAAATTGTCAGGTCATTGCCAGGACAGAAATTCCTCTTCACCATAGTCTTTCAGGGATGCTGGTGAAAACAACTTCTGGCAAATGGAAAAAACAACTATTAATCAAAAACTTGGGCTTCTGTCAGTGGTTGAGAGTGACAAGTGTGAAATAATATGATTCTTGTCAGCCATTATATGTCTGTGTCTGTCTCTAAACTCAAGGGCCACTTGGCTATCTTCGGCATCAGAAAAGTCCACTCTTGCTGATTTTTCAGGATCCACATCTATCTACTTTTGACTTTTCCCAGTATCTCTCACCTTCGACATTCTGGTGATGTTCTGCTTGCTTGTAGCAGCTGTGAGGATTGTACGGGTAAAGGCCTAGGTGAGCGATGCGAGCGGCTGATGCAGTGCGTCACTGAAAAATAGTTCAAGCTGTAGACTGTAAACCTGGGCACCTAGAAATGCGTCCCAAACAAATGACAAAAAAAACGCAAAGCCGGCTTAAGCTCCATCTGGAAGCCCAAGCAAAGACCATTTACAGAAAGAAAACGCAACCAATCAACCAACTATCAACATACATCAACCATCCAACCATCCGACACCAAGGAAACCACCAGGGTCTCCTGGCATCTGGCAAATCATCTTCCGTGATTTGCAAGGACTCCACCGTGGCAAAGAGGTGCTTGGAAAAGTACTGGTTCAGGCTATCCCTCATGACCTTGCGCCAAAAAGTCTGTTTGCCACATCCAAGCCCATGTCACTCCAACAGTAGGCTGGTTACAGCGGTTACAACATGTTACAACGTTTCAATTTTGATGTCCAAAAAAACAAATGGATCAAAAATGATCCGTTTTTACGGCTTGCAGGCTTACAGCCTCGGCAATCTTCTGCTTCTCATTGAAGAACTGATATGCAGTAAACCTCCGCTAGCGCACCAAAGAGTTCCAAACAGTTTCACCTCCACCAAAGGCTTTTGGTCTGTCACATCAACCCAGTAATCTATGGGGATCCTTTGAGCACCCATGCTTGGTCGCCAGTTCGGTGATCATATGCATCCCCGTCAGCTTATAGATACGCTCATAGTCACCAATCTGATTCTCGTAGGTGAAATAGAGCTTGGGAAGACCTTGGACTTAACAGTTGCTATTGGATAATCACCATGTGTCAAGACCTGCGAAAAATTTAGTGATTAGTCGTGTACTGCCACATGCTGAGCCTAAGTGCCATGCTGTCAGCCATGAGCCGATATTGAAAAGAGAGCCCAAGAATCAATGGCAAACCATCCTTCCGGCAGACCCTTCCACCACCCCACATATGTGATTGTAGATCCAAAGTAGACTGAGAGTGTTCTGAAAGACCACTGAAGTGTCTCATGGTCCCTTTTCAAAATCCTTACACAAAGTGTGTGGGTCTTTGGTGTTCAAGCAAAACCATGAAGTACCAACCTCGCACCCTTCCAACAAGCGCATAAGCCGCTTCCCTTCACAGTCCGCCGTTCGGCCATCCAGCAAATCGCGCTGCGTCTGGCCAACGCGTGGATGCGGCGATTCGTCTGATCATTGGACTCTCATGCTGTACCCAGCTGTGTTTGACCCATCATGCTGAGACCTTACCACTTTAAAACGATTCCACTCATCCGACATATGCCAGTCCAAGAAATCTGATTTTTGTTCTGACAACTGTCGCCTCATCATACTCCAAAGTTTGGATAGTCTTTGGGTACCTTAGCAACGCAGCTCTTCCGGGGCCAATGCATCTCTAGATTGCAAGTGAGTGCACCTGATGAGCCTGTTGAAGGGTCCAATAAATTTCAGGCCTCAGTCAATGCCATTGGATTAACCAACTAAAAGAAATGGCACATGACATGGAAATTTGATGTTCCCATGTCACCCATTTCTTTAGGAAGCTTCCCGTCAAAACATTGGTGCTACATGGTGCTTACCATGCTTCCTGATCAAAGATTCACCAAGTTGAGGCTAACAATGTCGTGCCTGGTGTGGCAATGACCTCATCGCTGACGGTGCTTAAGATCCAATTGTACCTCGCGCGTTTGATGATTTGCAACTTGAAACTGTATCTAAAAGAAGAAAAGAACCATGATTATACTATGATCCGGGGTTGTCCACTGAGTAAAACACTGATAATTTCATGCTAATTTCCTATTGGGTTTCATATCCTTTACAGCTATCCCTTTTATACTTTGCCTCTGCATTCAGCTTTTAGACCAAAGGGCACGAAAGGGCAATTTCTGTGGGCTGTACGGATGTGATGGACGAAATTCCAAGCACGGCCTCGGGCCAGTGGTAAGTGATGACCGATTGTAAGAGTGGATGGTGAAGGTCAATAGGGTTCCCTTCATCAAAATGAATAGACTATTTTGCAACTGTTACAGGGTTTTGGCAACCCCCGACGGGAATTCGTAAAAATATATATCATCAAGAATGCTGTGTATGATATATCATGATATATCTAGTTACGTCAGAAATTAAGCTGCCATAGCTGCAATCATAATCATTACATCACTGATGATGGTGATTGATGGTGATGGTGATTGATGATCCGCAGTCGCTGGGGCCACAACCACAGCAACCACAATGAAGCCCAACAGCGCCTCAAGGGCCGCCATTTCCCCTTCCTCAAAGGATCATGCAGTACCAGTCCTTTTGACACCTGGAAACTTGAGCACTAATGGCTTTGGATTGCATGAATCATGTGATTTGGTCCTATGGCTAAATATCAGAACATGTGCGTCACATTGCTTTCCTATGCTTGCTGGGGTTGGCATAATCCAACGGCACTTGGCCCAGGGTGTGTGCAATGTGGCAAGTTTTGAAAAATGCCAAGTCTTTCCAACTTGGTGCACTCAATTCGAAGCTGCATCTTTTCTCATGCTGGAATGCCGGCGAATGGGCTGGCAAAGAATGGACGGGTCCTAAGTGCAACAAACATCAACTCAGGGGGATTGAAGGGAAGTCATTGCTGCCGTGTATAAAACTGGAGCTTACTATATATAATTATACAACTATAATCCACGTGTCTAGTCAAGCCTGCAAGTAAACAATGCCTACATCCATCATCCATCGCGGAAGCCAAGGATCATCAGAAAGCTATGGAGCTTGGAACGAAAGACCTGTGGAGTTCCCAATAGGCCATCCAAGATGGGGGAAAGGGATGGGAAAAAGCATGGAGTAAATAATCAAAACACAAATAGCTGCCGGAGCTGAGAAAACCAGAAAAAAAGCATACATTTTTTTGGGAAATGAAAAATGATCAAATAACATAATCTTCAATTTTGGAAGCATGCTTGATGTAGAAATATATCAAACAAAAATCTGAACGTTGGTGATTTTTGCAAATGCTCTTCACACAAGGAATTTTCATGAATCTTTAAGGATTTCCGGCCCTGCTCTAGGGCGCTGGCAGTGCAGTCTTCGAGAGCATCGCCCAGTTGATACAGCGGATTCTTGATGACCTGCTCCACGAACATCTCGTAGATCTGTCTCAGACACTCCTGTCCATGCAAAGCTGATGATTGCAAGAAAAAATTGAAACAATGAGTACAGATTGTGGACAATCTCTGGACAAAGAGAGAGAGAGAGAGGAAAAAAGAGAAACATTTATATAGAAAATCAGAAAACATGTGAAAATATGTTGTCACCAAATTATTCTAATAAAGAATCCTGCATTCAAAACTTAGCAAAATCATACTTCCACAGACCAGGGACCCAGTTCCTGCCTGTTGGTCAGGCACTGACGGGTCCGTTGTGATAACAAATCGGTACCTGAAGGCAAGGTAAGACGAAAATAAAACATGCTGCACCGGAGGCCAAGTCTGGATTGATCTAAGGGATACTGAAGAAAGAGGCAAGTCCTTTTCAGCAATTGCAAACCGTTTTTCCTTGGAATCCCCAGTGTTTTTCAATGCCCAAGTGCCATACCCAGAGATTGTCTCAAAGGAGTGGAGTTTGTACCTCAATTCTATCATCTCAAGTCGTTGAAGATTCACAGCTACGCCATGCTGGCTGCGCACTGAGGTGTGGCGTATGCCAGAAAGGCCTGCGTCTTCGGCGGGCCAAGTTGCCTGGAGGATTCTTTTTCGAAAAAAAAATCTCGAGGCAAAACTTCATGGAAAAGTGAAGCTGGGGTTCTCCAACTTAAAAATTTCCAAGATCCTTCCAATCTGAACAAAACTCCCTCGCCAAACACTCTCCCCCGCCCCAAAAAAAAGGCTTCATCTCATATTTTTTTCTTAGCCCGTGGACTGCGCAAAGGACTTCAGTGTGATCAGCAAACCACTGACATACTTCGACTCCTATGGGTCGGCAGCAGTGGCTGGTTCAGAGGCCACAAGTCCATGATGGTTCCAAGTGACTAATTACCGGCATGGGAACCGGCTGCATGCTTTTTAAACAACAAAAGCTTGGAAAAACCCAAAGCTCCTGGCCAAAAAAAACTAGAATCGTCAACTGCTTTGAGCTTGGGTTTAGGTGGTTTCAACTGACTTTTCGGATGCCTTGCCCAACAAGTACACTCGATCCTTTGATCAAAATCAAGTATATAATTGATTCTGATTGGTGAATTTGGGACTCAGAGATGTATGCGTACAATGACACTCGCTCAACAAAAGAGATGGTCATCGACAGACCTGGTTCACCCACCACCTCCAACAAGCTCGATTGCAATTCCAAAGCATCACAAAAAAACGAGATTGAGAATTAAAACTGTCTCAAGCCTACTGCTAGCATCAGTTCTAGCAGATTTTCTTGGCATTTCCTCCAAATATCTGATACTCTACTGGCAAAGTAGCTTTGCCATGCCTTACTCCATCTCCGACTCCCGTCCTCTGCAATATCTCTGCAAGGCCGGGTGCGATTCCACTCCTTTCAAAAGGGAAATTTGGGATGATTTGGGCAAAACTGTTGTTCTCTTGTTATCTCTCTTAGTGGGTTCTGTTCAAAAAAAAATTAGGAGCCCAAAAATTGTGCGCAAAATGATGATTTCAGCTCCTTTCTAGCAAGAGATTTTTCTCAATTTGGATGTCTTGACTCTCTTTGTTGCTGCAACAAGTCTGTCCTCCCTGCAAAGCAGTTTTCGCCCTCGGCCAAAGACATAGAAATTGTAAATCCTTGGTTACACCAGGAAAATGGAAAATGGTCATCACTTTCTACATCTTTTTGCTTCGGGCTCGCTACGAGCTCAGCATCTTTCAGTCACCCCAATTGCAGGCAAGCAGCATTGGCTGCGTATTTGCGCTGCGCAAACTCGTCTACCCCGTGGGATCTTAGGGGTTGACAAATGGTATATAATTATGTGATATGAGATGATGTGAGTATATTCGTTGTACAAAACGGGGGGTTGTCTGTCAAATTGCAGCTTGGATCTCGGATCTTGCACGGAATCAAGGAGGCTGCAAAAAGAACATTATGTTTGATGTTTGAAACAGATTCCCTTGGTCTCAGCTGCAGTATCATATTGTACCTGTTGATTCTTGTGGTGTCAGTGGTTGCTAAATTTGATTGCAGCTTCCCTGCTGCCTAGTGTTGTCGTGTCTCATCACAAGCTATGCTGCGACACACATGCTATGATATTCATTTGGCATCAAAGCATCCGTCCAATTCTTTGTCCAATTCGTGTCCTATGCTCTAAGTGTCACGCTTAGGCCAAAATGTTGTGGACGCCGACCGGTTGCTCAGTCCCAGCAAAATTATGTTGAGGCACCAGGCAAAAGCTTAGCAGTGACACTTACAGAAACACACCCATTTTGTCAAACAATTCGGCCAAATGCCCGGAATCCGTGCGAATTTTATGTACAAAGGCCAGTGATCAACAGAACCAGCTATCTGGTCTGCAAGTAGTGGTATGTTCTCTGAAAGAATAGCGGGGACAGTACCTGGGCTGTGAACATAGCAAGAAAAGGCTGCCTCTGTAAGTCATCTACAAATTTAAATGTCTCGGCTGCAAAGGGGAAGAAAACATCTTCAACATCATCACCAAAGAAAACATCACAAAAAAATGGGGTGAACTCAAGATAGCATGTTTCCTCTGTTAATGACTAGGTATCCCCGCTCTCGAGTGTAGGGCTCCCAGAGCTTTCGATTCACTCCATGGTGTCTCCATGGTTTCAATGGTCCCGTCCAATGAAGAATCTGTCAGCGTGGAAAAGGCTCACAGGTGCAAAAAGGTGCAAAACAATTGGATATAAATTCGTATATATCGTGTATATATATATATATACACAGTATTCATATTGTTCTCAGACCATAGGACAGAATAGTACCCAATCCGACTTCACGTAATCTCAAAGCAAGGTCAAGACACGCTTGAAATCCCTGCGCACCTTTGCTTCATTGAGCCTGGGTTCCATGAAAGTAGTGACATACAAGCAGGTCCCCAATCAAGGAAGATTGCACACCATGATTGCACAAGCTCAAAGAAAAAGTGCTTCAGTCAATCGGAGTATTTTGTGGGTATCCCAAAACCAAAAGAAATAACAAAAAGAAACTTTAGCATTTGATGCTCACTAAGTTAGACATGTGAAGAAACATCACAAACATCTTTGCCGGATGATTAGGATCGTTCATCTTCACAGCGCTGAGTTGTGGACACATTTTTCGGGTAGTTGAGGCGATGCCCCAAGCCATCCACATTCCATGACCAATGGAGGGAGACGACCTGAAGGGAAGTTGGGATGCAAAAGGAGGTTTTTATAAAAAAGGCCACAAAAGTTAAGCTGTGCCTTTGTATCTGTGCCACAAATAGCGCGAAAAAACAACAAAAACTAAAGGGATATAGAGTCTATAGTATAGACCCTGGAAGATTAACATGGAAGTGACAAATTACCTATTTAGAAAGGAAAATGATCATCCAAATCTCCATGATTGCGCTGCATGTTAATCTTCAGGGATATATGAAATATTGTATGATGTTGATTTTGTCTAGACATGCCATGTATGTGCCATGGTTATATGCATATAAATCGTAAGGATAAATCAGTACATGACGAAATCAAGATATCCTTGCCACAACTCTCAAAACGTGCCTAAAGACTCAAAGCTGCACCCCTTGTTGGTATACCATCAAAATGGTTTGCTCAAAGGATAACCAAGTCTAAAATTGAACTTGAACAGAGTATCAATCCTTATCATGATACACATCTACTATCAGCTGGTGAATATCCGACAGAACTTCGGCATTCTGATGATCGCCTCGTCGTGAAACAGCAGCAACAGTGGTGGCTGAGATCCATGAAGCCACAAACGCCGGCGCCTTTGAAAACTGGACATGTCGGATATCGCTTGTCAGTGGCAAATTAGCATATACACTGGTTGTATTAGCCACATTGGCTCATTGTTTGGGACCCTATTATAGAGTCTATATGAGATCTTACGTGTTTCTGAAGGTCATACAAGGATCAGCGATGCGGCACTGAAAAAACTCGCAAGGCTTCGACGCGTTCATGGCAATCCATTCCGCCACGAGTTGCGAAGCATGTCGTTGCCTCGCCGTCGAGAAAGTAGAAACGAGACTCCAAGAATTCTTATCCCGCAGGGTGTGTACGTACTCTAACAGGATAACATACATTGAATACATATGATCATAGACTGGGATGTAAAGTATCTCAAAATCTCGGATGCCCTCTTCCTCTAGTATATAATATGGATTATATATTATACAGTATATTATATTATTGATAGTGCTGAACTCGGACTTTCCAATGCATCTTCACTGCACTGATACTCACAGGTGCCTCCACCGATTCAGATCAATGACCATGACTCCAGCCTCAGAGGAAGTCGAGGTCATCGCAACCTTTTTCCGTCTTCTAAAAACATCTAAAACAATACTTGTTCATTTTTTTACAAAAAGCCCAGGTCCAATGCAATGGACAGCAGCATGTTTGCTCAAAATCGTGGCATCCTTGAATCATCCTCTTTGTTCAAAAACCACTGAGAAACCATACTTGCATCGCGTGCTTTTCTATCATGAGATGCTGTTACAGGCTCTGACGTTGAAGGAGGGAGCTTCGCTGGGTAACCACTGCGGCACAGCCTGAGCTGAAAGTTGGATGCGGCATCTTATGGCATCCTGTGAATAGTTGATATCCCACTATTCTGGGTGTAGTGATCTTATATCCTATTCTATCATCATCCCACCTGGATTCTGGGCAAATTTTCACTCACGTGGTGGCCGGCTCACAGCAGGACAAACCCTGAGTCTTAATTTCACTCTTTCCTCACCGTTGGGTCCCCTTGCTGGTTGAAGCACATCCACATACGTCCGCAAAGGTTGATTGCTGCGTTGTACTGCAGCCACAGTCCCAGGGGCACCATTGTCTGTGCCTGGCAAATTGTCGTGGTTCTCCATCAAGTTTGCAATGGACATCACATAGCTCAGACATATCCAAACAAAAGAGTGATGCAATCAATCTAAATCTATTAGGTTGTGCTACATACCGGCATCCTACGCTTGAAAAGTCACGGAAATGCTGCTCACAAATTGAAGCTCGCTGCTTGAGCTGAGGACGATACTCATGGAGACATTGAAAAGTTCAAAAAGATCTCCTTTGACCACAACATCCTCGTCCAGATACACGACCTTTTCAGCTAAAGTGCTGGCAGTCTTTTTTCCCATTGCTTCCATTGCACATAAACTGGTCATAAACTACAAAGAAGTGGGGTTACAATCTGGATAGAAGTTCTCACGCAAAGGATGTAGGCTTCAAGTTCTTACCAGGTGTTCGGCTTTGAATTGGGTGCATTCATTGAATAAATAAAGAAATACACCAGCTACGAGTAGAGCATCCAGATCCCTAGAGTTCTCCCCACGAAATGTGTTCTACCAATCCCTCAGCATACCAATTACACCCTTCATCGTTCCTTTGAAAAACCCAGACCCTCGAGAGATGCGGAAGGAGCTGGTGCAAAGAAAAGCGAGCAAAGTTGTGCCTTGATTTCGAAGATTCGGATCCAAAGCAAAAAAATGAGAGTTGATTCAGTTGATTTGTGTTTTGTTCAAAGGGTTTTTGAAGCGAAATTGTGGTTTAGAGACGGTGAGTCTAAAACTAAGAAGCCCACACAGCACCCAAATTGCCAGTGTCAGAGCCTGCAGAATTCAACTGGAGGACGCATCAACCGCACTACGACCTTTCAAGTAATTACATGATGTACCTGATGATATAATAAATCATAGCCAATTCATACCTCTCTGCCAGCCACTCTAAACAGAGCTCCACTAACTCACCAAGTACATTACATCAACTACATATCGAATTTCATCCCTTTACTTGAAACAAAGTCCTCTAACTCAGCACGAAAAAAAACATCATTGCCTAGTGAAACTACATGATATCGCCTTGCGAGTTCCATTGGAGCTTAAGGGCCACACGCAAGGAGTTGCTGAGATCTGACTCGCCCACCATGACAGCACCAGGCCTGCGGAAGGCTTCATTCAACCCAACAGTGAAAAAATACGGGAAATTTTCCAAGAATGATGCTATGTCTGCTATGTCATTCTTTCCCAAGCAACCAGCCTCTTGGTGTCCAATCCCACCTGTGAATCTCACAAATGCCAGGAAAGCGAAGCTGTAAATTACCACACAAAAAAAATGCTGCCAAGACCGTTTGTCATGAACTTCTGAACCCTGCCTCTTTCCAAATCATTTCTGGATCCAAACCTTGGTCGGACATCAAGGCAAGGTCTGATGATTGGCATGACTTGACATCAGCTGACAAATTGAGCTGTACCTTGTTCAAATCAAACGTAACAGAAAATCTTGGTGAAATTGGATGAGGAGCTAGCAAACAAGCCTATGTATGTCTGTTTGAATCATTGTTCAAATGTCCAACAAGATTTGATGTTTGCAAATACAAAGGCATTGAGCGCTCCCACTGTGAATCAGCAGTCGAGCTTCACCATAAAGGGTGAAGGCGCCAAGGATGTTTTTTTGATTCGTTGGCATTCCTGACCCCCACCCGGTTACCCGCTGCATACCCATTTGGAGCGCAAATTTGGACCTCGAAGACATATCATTTACCCTACATAATACAGTATTTCTGGTGAGTACCAAGTCAAACCTCAAAAACATATGAAACCTCACCTGTCCGTCAAACTGTCCAATGAATTCTCCCCACATGCACCTGCAGCTTTCCATGCATCTCCAAAGGCACACTGAAGACCCTGACAAGAGCGGTGGGCAGTATCTGCAAGGTTTAAGACTGTTACTAGTAACAGTTTTTGTGAGCAGCAAGCCCTATGTTCGGTCTACCCTGAATTACCACAACCTCTTGCTGCCTATGGGTAGTTGCGTTTCTTCCTCAATCCCCTTAATTCTTAATAGGGATAGTATCGTGTCGACTTTCCGAAAACTCATATATCCCTCCAACGAGACCTCGATCATGAAATCTTTCTGCTGCTCCAGGACAAATGTATGGAAGCACAAGCGCCTGGTCCATCTCTAACCACCAGCATCCACAGAAAGGTGTCTTATGCAAAGGCAGTGTATGTATCAAGTTAGTACTCTGGTATACGATTACAGTCTTATCATTATCACAATCATGGATCCGGATTACCCTTCCCGAAAATTAACATGTCTCCTCAAAAAAGGGACCGTTTTACACAATGGAGAATTAACATGGAACCTAAAAATCACCAAGTTGCAAAAACCATCTTCCAAACCTCCATTATTGTGTTCCAGCCGTTAATTTCCTAGGGTGTACAAGGGACATGTCATCTTCCAACCATTGATTTTCAGGGTCCTCGCATTGGCGGTAGAAGCCACGGAGCTCTGAAGGGTGACGATGAGGCCGTCGATTTGAGCCTATGGGAAATCCCAGCGGAATCACCGACGATGTCTGATAACGTTTGAAAGGCCCATGTTTTTCGATGCGTGCACCCTCATGTGCGTGTGTGTGTGTGTGTGTGTGTGTGTGTGTGTGTGTGTGTGTGTGTGTGTGTGTGTGTGTGTGTGTGTGTGTGTGTGTGTGTGTGTGTGTGTGTGTGTGTGTGTGTGTGTGTGTGTGTGTGTGTGTGTGTGTGTGTGTGTGTGTGTCTCTTTAGAATTGGATATGTTTCTATCTCTAGAAAACAGATTAGATGTATGACAGCTTTGATCATTCATTGGCATGGATTTGGTTTTTACAAGGCATTTGTACAACCGGCCAAATCATAGTAATAGTATTAGTGCAAACTATACTCGCCAAAATGTGTCATTTCAGTGTTTCCCGTGTTTGCCGAGATCATAGTGCAATCGTCTCATGAGATCAAGGGATGGACTTCTCCCAACTGATGGCTTCTGTGTACGATCCAAGCCATGTTTGCTGAAATGAATGGGAGTTTCCATGAGTCTACCTTCCATAATGCCATGCCATCTTGTTATTTCACATGCTGTGAGAATCCATGGAATAAATGTCATGATAACACCAGGCCGAGTGTAGGACCAAGTCAGCCGACAGGGCAATATGGGCAAGCCCCGCTTCATCCAAACAAGTGCTCCACTCCTGGGCGTAGGATCGCATAGAAATGGTTCATTCAACAACAACACTTTAGAACTTGCAATGCGGAAAGTGACTAGCAAATAAATGTTTGTCATTGCCAGTTTTAGCTTCCAAATGGGAGACTGATACAATGCACGTTGCTGGCTGTTGTCCAAAGATGACCTGCCAAACCTTTCTCGGTCATAGTATTTCTGAATGATTCAATGATTTTCAATGTAGGGTGGGTCTACCTGCAGGACACTTACACTCTAAGTAAATTGAGATTTACATCTCAAAAAGCATCTTCAACTTTGATCTTCATGCACCTTCTGGGACCCTCCCAGTCCTGCCAATCTGTTAAGGCTGGCTGTTTCGCCATACTCTCAACCTAACAAAACCCATACAACGGCCAAAAGGAGAGGGATCCTTGTGATAGCCACATTGGGATGGGATGACCTAAACTAAAAATCCAATGAAGCACAAGATGTTGGAAGCCTCAACTTGGATATATCTGGATGGATTTGCCAGCTACAGATCCCCACCTTGAGGTTACGCGCATCTAAAAGGTGTTGCCACTTCAATCGAACCTCAGCAATCAGTGAGCAATCACAACCCACCGGATTTTTAGAATGAGTTGTCAGTCACATCCAAAATGAGTCGCTTGGAATATCTTACCAGGCTTTATTATATCTTTTTCAATGATGCATCAACAAACATATGTAAGGTCTATTGCCACCATGAGTAATGAGGAATGAGTACTCAATGACAGTCCCCATCTCAGACTCCTGGCAGCATCTGGCAAAGCTGGTGGAGCAGGCAGTGCGGCTATGAATCCTGGCACCTGGATGACCGGGTTGAAGAAGCCAAGTTTCATGCACAACTGATGTATTTCTTTATACCAAATTCAGCTTCCTTCCTTGGATAACTCTCTAAATTCAAAAAGAGTACTGAAGGTTGTTGCAATTAGTGATCTTGGTAAGGGAAGGCCCCAGAACTCTGGAAAATCAGTACATCTTTCAAGCTCGGTCTAAATATCTCCGAAAAACTTTCCCACTTCAAAACCTGGTCGTACAAGGCTCGTTTTTCCAGTCTTCCCAGGATCTGCCAAAAGGGCCAAACCTCGGCCGTAAACGCGAGGCTAACGCAGCGGGAGTAGGTATGGGAGAAAATCCTTGCTGAGGTTTTCACTGATTGCATCTCATGGTAAACGGTCATGTTGGGCCTGCATGGCTGAAGGAGGCTTGAAATAATCGGAAAAGGAATAAGGATTCATCTTCATCATCATCATCATCATCATCATCATCATCATCATCCTGCACCGGGTGCGCCGGGTGAACTCCAATGGGTTTCCATACTCGCAACCATCCAAGTTGTGCTCTCCCAAGGCCTAGGGGAAGGAATCCATCAAAGACAGAGCGTGCAATACTATCTTCTATGCATTGTCTGTAGCATCTGCATGTAATATATAACAATAAAACATCGAAAGATTTCTTTTAATCATATATATATAT
>DF241494.1:0-105180 GCA_000507305.1 Breviolum minutum Mf 1.05b.01
GAAGCTAAAAAAAGTGGCTGGCAGCCAAAAAAACAAGCTTCTAGAGGTAGCTTCTTGGCTCAAGAAGCTGAGTCTTGAGCAAGAAGCTAGAAAATGAAGCTTCTTGGAGTCTCAGGGTTGGACATGATGATCTGGAAAGAAGTGCAAGTTTTGCGCAGCTTTTTTCCATGTTGTAAAAGCAGCGTTCCATGCTGTTCTATGATGTAATCCCATTTGAATTATTATAAAAAGGGTACCTCGTTCGAGGTGGGTGTGACTTGTGTTCCATTGTGTTTTGTATGTCCCTGAGTTTTGGTGTTTGGATCATTTTGCTGTTTTGACCGGAGTTCCATGGTGAAGCGTTTTGGGTGTGACTTCTTTTGGCACTGGGTGGGCGGAGTTCCATGGGGGGAAGGTGCCCGGGAAGATTGTTGGTGTGACTACGACCGTTCGGTGTATGTTTACCCGGATCCCTGGGGAAATGATCCAATTTGACCGACATTTTTTTCAAATGGGTTGGTGAAAAACCACCAACTAGTCATCAATCAAGAAGCCCAACGCCTAGAGAAGGAGTCAACTCACAAAGTGCTCAGATTCTCCCTATGACGTTAGCTAGGGAGCCCTTCGGCCGGCCCTGAGACAAGTTAGATGTTTAATAGTTGTCGTTTCTCTAAACATAGCTGCAAGATTTTATGATAAGTTTAGAGTGTTTTTAATCCAACTATAGAACTGGCAACATGGATACACACGGGTAAAAAAGCTCCTACACCCCCCGAACGAAAACTGACATGACAATGGAAAACCAACGATTTGGAGCTGTATTACTAATTGTGATTTTCCATTGCCATGTTGGTTTACTGAAGGGTACCTACATCTTACCAACTTCCATGGACTCACACCCCCCGTAGCTTGTGGCTGAAAAAAAGACATTTACCTCCAACAACCTACACCCACCCCAAGTTTGTTGGCTAAAGAAAAACCTATCAAGAGGATTTGCAAAAAAAACACGTGGTTGTGACATATTGTGTGAATCAAAACCCTAAAATGATATTATAATATGTGTATTTATATAAATATATATATGTATATATATATATATATATTCGAGATATTCTATATCCTTCAGAAAAGCCCAAAACGTTTGGAAAAGAAGTTTCACCGCTAAGCTTCCCTGAACTTAGATGCTGACTATGCTGATAGTTTCCTATTTGCCTTCTTGAGTTGCACACAATTTTAACATTTATTTTACCACCCTTTAAAAATCTATCCCCCCCAGCACTGCTTGAGTTTGTTTCTTCGAATTTGGCAAGACATGGTTTGAGACTCTGCCAAGTAGACCTTGGCCTTCCACTGAAAAGAAGCATGTCCGGTTGACTACCATTTTTTTTGCTTTTTAAATCTGGACTATGTTTTTGGTGAAGAAACACAACAAGGTTCCTATGTTTTCTTTCAATTTGTTTGTAGTTTACGATGTTTTAACAATGTTTTACCTGCGCAAAAAGAAAACTACTGCAACACACAAATCACACCCCAGAGCCAGCCAGGGTGTGGTAGATAGCGTCCTGGACCAGATTTGATGGTTGGTTGGTAAACATGAGATTATTCCAAGGTCATGTTGAGCTAAAAGTGCTAAAACCCATAGGATCCATGTATGGTATATTTCCATACATTTACCATACATTTTAGTCAAATGTAGGTAAATATACCATACATGGATCCGATGGGATAGATATCCAGGATCTAATGTGATCTAATGTTGCTTCCATCCTTCCACCTCTAAGATGTCAGGAAACGATCGCAAAACCTATCAATGCAGTCGAGGCTGTGGTGATGGTTGTGGGGGGGTTGGGGGTTCTCACTTGCCTTCAATAAATTTCTTTGATGTTGTTTTGTCATAGG
Source organism: Breviolum minutum Mf 1.05b.01 (assembly GCA_000507305.1). Taxonomy (NCBI): domain Eukaryota; class Dinophyceae; order Suessiales; family Symbiodiniaceae; genus Breviolum; species Breviolum minutum. The sequence continues at coordinate 1,879 of DF241494.1, forward strand.
AATCTACAGGGCCCACCCTCCCAATGTCACTCCCCAAGGAAAAAATAGCCGGCCTTACTGAAGGGATTATGAAGGGACGATTAGATATCATGAGTTTAAGCATCCGTGGATAGATGTTCGCAGGGATCGCTCGTTTTAAGATTGTTTCTTGAAAATTTCTTGGGCTATTGAACAGTTGTTGTCTCATAGTGTAAGTTGCATACTTCAGCTTTCCATTTTAAATTTTGAAGTCTCACTTGCTCCCAACATGTGTGAGATCTATGGCAGGAATGTCTCTCAGAGACGAGATTCAACGAGGTTTCTCTAGAACATATTACTTGATGCTACAAGTAAAAGTAGGAAATCCTTATAATTCAGTTACAACGCCCCAAGAACTTATGACTTATGACATATCCCTGGTCTGACCGGTCATGGTCCAGAAGTTGATTGATGATTCGGAGATGGGAGATGGGATGATACGGACCAGTACTTCCAAAATTAAGATTTAAAGAAACAGGGAATTCAAAGCACTTTAAGGATCGTATGATTGAAGTACCCATATCGGGGTTTCCTAAAATGGTGGTACCCAACAACTATTGGTTTTCCTACTAAAATGACGGTACCACCATTTTAGGAAACCCCCATATCTACCTACATCATACATCTACCACTTGATTTTTTCAGCGATTCTTTTTCGGATGTGTTTTCATTTTTCATCCGGAAAACCGTCGGAAAAACCGACCACGAAAAAGAAACACGGATATTGCTACCAATGGCCACTGTCGCATGATTGCAGGATTGCCAAATCTGTGCTGGTCGCGGCGATTTTTTGCCTAAAGCGACGGCCTTCATGGAGGACCCAAATTTATCAATATCATCAATGACTCTAAGTGAAGAGCGGGAATTTTGGTGAAAATGGCATCAGGTTATGTATGTGAACTTTATCTTGTATGTTGATGTATGTTGCATGTTTGTGTATGTGTTTGCTTAAAGTAGCAACCAAGTGTGTGAAAACTGTGAATTTTCGGGAATCCTCTATCCTCGATGGGCCATCAACAAGATGGGCCCTATTTTTGGAAACACCCATATACAGGATGATTTTACCCAGGTTCTTTGCTCTTCAAAATGGGATCCCCGTCATTCTTGGACCAGCACTTCCTGGATTGCAGGATGGCGTTCCCTTCACCTGTCAATCTGCCATGGAACGCATTCGTTCAGGTGCCAGTAGTGTTTTTTGATGTTTTTGTTTTGGAGGAGAGGTGGTTGTTAAAAAAAAAAGGTGGACGGTATCATACCCTAAGAATCCAGTCATATTCTCAGATGATAATTGGAGATGATTAGGGTGTCCAATCACCCCCGAAACGCATAGTATGGAAGTTCCATTACCGTTCTCAGAAGGGGATTGGATCCCTAGGGATAGCTGTTTGTGCTATTGGCATTGAGGAAGTTTGTATAGTCATCAAAAGTAAGGTCTTCCATGCACCTAAGTTTGCAATACATGGATTGTGTCTGGAACTTGTGTAAGATACTATAGGTGGATGTCTCTAAGATGGAAGTCAATGTCGTGCCATTTTGGCTTAAGTTGGATAAGCCATTCTCTTTTTCTGTGTGAGTCAGCTTGGAGATTACCCACCTGGAAAGTCGCTCACTCCAGAGTATGGGTCATACTCCTACTGACCTGAGAGGGGCAACTCAAACCCACCGGAGAATAAAAAAGTGCTGTGGCAGTTTTTTATCCAAGTTTTCATTGACGAAAATCAGAGAGATATCGATATGAATCTGAATGGTTTTGATATTGTATAGATATATCTTGAAATGTTTTTTCAAGTTTAAGGTGTTTGAACTTAGAACGCAATGCATGGCCTTGCATAGTGAACCATCATCCATTTGTTTTAAAACATGGCGGTTTTGGAAGGTGACATGGTGACAATTCATGTTGTCCTAGACACCCAAGGAAAAGCATGGAAACTTCAATGGATTGTTTCATGGAGCCACACAAAACAAAAACGGCCGGATACTTTCTATGATACTGATCATTTCATAGGATTTCATAGGGATCGTTACTGGGTGGTGGTTGCAAATGTTTTCTATTTCACCCCTTCTTGGGGAAATGGTCCAATTTGACTGATATGTTTCAATTGGGTTGAAACCACCAACCAGTACTGATTGTTTCATAGGGATCCTTAGTCATGGTTTATTCAAATCTCCATGTAAGTGGGTAGTGTTTAATCCCCCCCCCAAAAAAAATTAACATCCACCAGGGGACCTTTTGTTCATTGCTTTCCCATGGGTTTTTCCAAAAGACGCTTGGATTTTTTGACAATTTTGTGGACCCGTCACCCATCCAAAAATCCACCATCTTAGGAAACCTACCCTCCCTGGAAAGCAGGAAAGGTCTGGATTTGACCAGCTTTCCGCGACATGTTTTTTCGTAAAAATTCCCGGGAAGTCGGTAGGTATCTACCAACAGAGGCGGGTGGATTTTTTCCGGATAAAAAATCCACTCAAGCAAAAAAGAAAAAAACATCTCAGGCCTCAGGGGTGAGTCGATTTTTGTTGGTTAGCCAACTTGACAAACAGAAATGGGTGTTTGTACCCCCAAATCATCCAATTTAATAGGGATTTCCATTCTAAACCATCCATTTTGAGGTACCACTATTTTTGGAAACACCCAAATATCCCCTGAAGTTTATCACATGGACCCCTACCGTCTCGACCGGTCGAGGGGAAACACAACAAATGAACTGCGCTGAAGCGGCGGAGCAGCTGGTGGATTGTTGCACCTTGGTGGAGATTTTTCGTTCAGTTTGACCACCATACCTGGGTGGTGGTTTCTCCAACAGTTTTTATTTTCACCCCGATCCCTGGGGATATGATCCAATTTGACTGATATTTTTCAAATGGGTTGAAGCCACCAACTAGATACTGTTGATGGTTTAAGAAATCCTGCAAACTCACCAGTTGAGGTTGTTTTTTTTTAATCCCAGTATTTATGATGGGTTTTAGGCACCATCCAAAAGGTGGTTGTTTGGGATTTCTGAACCATCAGTAGGTTGGGTCTACCCCGGCCCTAGGTGGATTTTTTCTGACAATTTGCAGCATTTCTTTTCTTGCTTCCGATCACAGTTTCAAGTCTACAGGTGCCTCTAATAGATGGCCTATATATGTACTAGTACTAGTATGGATATACTTTGAGATGCTCCTGTTCCCACTAACAGTGGCAAATTATGAAGGTTTAGATTGGAGTTCTCTACTAAACATGTGACACATAATCCTGGTGGTGACGAGCCAGCATCCTGGTTGCAGGGGGGTAGATCCAAACCATGGGCTGGTTTTTTGGGGTAAACACGGATCGATCCAGGGGGTCCAAATAATTCCAGTGGAATCTGTGCAAGCTCCAATGGTTTGTTGGATGGTTTGTTAGATGTTATCTTGAATTTGGTTGGCACCTAGAGATACCTGGAGATACCAAGACTATAACAGGCTCAACTGTTCGAGTGTCAACGGAAACATATGAAGATCATGTGCATCACCATGTGCTTTGACAGAAAATCTCTGCGATTTGAGTCTTATAAGGTCAACCAGTGAAGTTGAACATAGAATCTGAAGGATGCAAAGCAGATTCCTTTTGAAAAACCCCATCATGTGTTTGGGGTTACGTGTCAAACGTTGGGAGGTGTACAATTACCAAAGCGTTGCCATCCAACCTTGAAAACTGATCCGATCGGATCTACTGCCAAAATGTGTTAAGATTTTTAGCATTTGTTTTGCTTAATTCTTTTGAATTCACAATGTATAAAGGTGAATCAACCTCAAGGGAGTTTGTATGTTTTTTGGTTCTTGCTTCATAGTGTTATTCCAGATACCTTGAGGTGGCCCCCCATCATGGCCGGGACCTTTCCGTCGTCGTTTTTTTGTTGAGGTGCTGGTCCTTCAGCAGATCCACCTTCTAGTGCTGCAAACGTGGAACCAGACGTGGAGTTTCAATGCGACTTGTGTGCTGGACGTGGAAGCTTGAATAGCTACTTGGGAACAAGCTGAGCCCCATGAAACAAACCCAGGTTGTATAGGAAAATTTACTACCCAGGTTACATGGGGATTATGATAATAAAGCTGAGAATGGGTGACCTACTGTTGATGGTTCAGACATATGACTTTCACCAGTTTAGGTTGGTTGTTTATCCAAGTATTTAAAGGGTTTTCTACATCCCAGGTGGTGCAGGATTTCTTCCACCAACATTACCAAAAAAGAAATGTTGCTTGTTTTACTGGGCAATATAATATAGTAAAAAAAATATATAGGTAATGATTCATGAAGGAAGCAAGCAGTATAATTAGTATGTAGCAAAGGTTTTGAACACTGCTCAAGTGTGTGTTTTGTAACATAACCTTTACCATCCATGTATGATATATTTACCTACATTTGGTTAATTTATATGGTTTTCATGCAGGTAAATATACCAGTCCCATGGATGCTATGGGTAACAATTTTCACACCTAAAGTCCACCGGAGGATTTTGGAAAGACTAGGAAATCCCAATCGGACGAAGTTTATGTGAATTTGAGGGGCCCACCCCCCCTCCCAATGCCACCCCTCTCCCAGGAAATAGGGCCTCACTAAATGATTATTAACCATCATTATTACTTCCCTACGAATCCTTGGACCCTCCAATGGAAGGGTGAACGAACCTGTTTTGTTCAGGGTGTTTTGGGGTCCTCAAAATGACGCCAGTATTGAGGGGGCAGGATTCTTAGGGTTAATACCTTCCAGGAAATTAACATATCCCACCTGGGGAAAAGGGAAAATCATCTTCAAATATGCCTTTTCAGGGGGATATGTGAATTCCCAGGAGGGTAAATCCCTTTACTAAGAGCCTTATGAAGGGATATATTATCAGCCCATCATAGTTCCCTTGATGGCCTCCCCGGCGATGTGGTGACGACCTCAGGTTCAGAGGTGGCGATGATGATTGGTGGATCGCAACCCATGACGTGTAGCTTTGGCAACACACACACAAAAGGGGCCCCATTTTTTTGGAGATGAAGAAGTTTTAACAATATCAAATCCAACGAAAAGAGATCTGTGAAAAAAAGAAATCCAATTCAAAAAAGTACAATGATGCTTATGCTCCAAGGAGACTTTGTTTGATGTTTGTTCAATTTTGTGGATTGAAATTGTGATCCGGCAATATCCAGCAAGCCTGTTGGCGTTTTGGACTCCATTCGAAAAACCAAGAGTTGAAGTTGGACTGCAAAACGATCCCTGACTCTCCTTGCAAGCAGGGCATGGGGAGCCCGTATAGTTACTACATACTTCAAGTCTATGTTGCAACTTCAGGATTGGTGTTTTATAGATGGTTACACTCAACCCATGAATAAGACAAGCTGGAAGTGGTTCGCTTAAACTCTTCAGCATTTCTGTTGTTTTTGTTTTTTAATTTTTGTGGATTCAAGTCTACAGGTTTTGCGTTCAATAGATAGCCTATATGGACTACTGTAGATATACCATTGGGATCCTTCCCTTTTCAGGATGCAATCGCTTGTGATTTGTGATTTGTGTCATTCTGCTGAGCAATTAGATCCTGGGTTGGGTTTGAGCATTTTATAGGATATGCCACCCACCCCTTGCAATTCCCCCATCGGGTTTGTCCGGTGTTTCTTCAAGTCTCGAGTATTTTAAATCCCTGATAAACTCTGCTGGTTTTGGGTGAACTTTCAAGGGGCGTTTTAGTTGGAATCCTGATGAACTGTGTGGGGTGGGGTGGGGGGTGTTTTACTGATGAAGTATTTGGGTGTTTCCAAAAATAGGGATACAGGATACACCCAAATCATCCATTTTAATAGGGTTTTCCATTATAAACCATCCATTTTGAGGTACCCCTATTTTCGGAAACACCCATATATATTGTGCTTACCTTCCCTGCAACGAACATTTCGCCTCTGAAAATCAATGGTTAGAAGATGAAAAGTCCTTTTTAGGGAGTGTAATCATCATCCCTACAAGTGCCCAACACTTATCATCCAATAATCATGTCAAGACCTGAAATTTACTTCAACTACACTGGAACCTGACAGCATAGCTTCCAAACCTCCCATTGAAAACATTATAGTATTCCAGTTCGTTGGAAAGGTGTTACTTGGATGTCCCAGGAAGTTAGTAAATGGTTAGTAAATGGCTTATAACCTACTTATAAATAGGGTATATTGGGGTTATAACCCACTTACTAACCATTTACTAAGTTCCTAGGACATCTAAGTAGGGTGTATACATTGCAGTCTCAACCTACGTGGTAGCTTTTCAAACACTTACGTTATGAAAACCCCTATTTGATGAGATCTTACTTACCCTCTCAGAACCTATGGGTCTATAGCCGGCCTTATTAAGGAAAACCCAATGGGTTTTCAGAAGCCAGCTATTCATGGGGGTGGGTACGTTCGGAAGGGGGGAATTCGGGATCTCAGGTGAAGATGCAGAGCTGAATTTGAAGAAGGGCATCGCGTGGGGGGATCTCAACGATTTGTTGAAGGGGGCGAACAATTGTTGATGGATGCTATATATCTGGCCCATTTCGCATCCATGGGACTGGTATGTTGAACCCGACATTTACCAAAAAAAAGCAACCAAATGTATATAGGTAGAAATATGTAAATATACCATACGTTGACGGTATGGGTATATATTTTTTAATACTGTGTATACCTAGAACCCAAATGACCTCGAGGGGAGTTGACCGGCAGCATTTTGTGGTTCACATCACATCTTCCAAAAAATGGAGTCATTTGGGTATAACTTGATCTTCCAAGGGGGCTGTGAGTAGATGAGAAGGGGTACCCAGAGTGAAGCACCCAAAATGGAAGATGCGTTTGTACATTCTGCTGGTTTTCATGGATGATGAAATACCTATGACAAAAATATGTATCATATAAATTGTATGGTTACCGTATTTCAATGTATTTCATATATACTCATGGAAAAACTCGGAACACTGAAGATGGCGTTGTTCATTCCACCATTTTTTCCACCATGGTAGATCACCATTTCGGGGATTTGTGTGTTACTTGTTTCCAACCTTTTGAAGCAAATCTGATGCTACAGCAGGTGACACGCCGGACTGCACTTTCCCTGCTGATTGAAGTTGTTATCACTTACTTGCACTTGTTATGTAAGATTCCAGTTTCCAATGCATCAATAATAATAATAATAGTACTACTGATACTAAATATATGTGCAGCTTCATGTTTATTTATATATGTTGCACATGCTTTCATTATCTTACATTTCAATGGCAATGTCCAACATTGTGCTGTACCTGGATGTACTGTAGTATCTTTCAACGCTCTGTTCAAACTTCAAACAAACTGTTTTGAATACATGTTTCCCTCCCATCCCCGCACCCCCACTCAAAGAAAAGACACCTACCCCATGACAACAATGAACAACGAACAACAACCAACAAGCAACAACGAACAGCCAACAACGAACAACGGCCAACAGCCACTACTACTACTACTACTACTACTTCTTCTACTACTACTACTACTACTACTGCTAGTACTACTAGTACTACTAGTACTACTACTAGACCTCTACTACTACTACTACTACTACTACTACTACTACTGCTACTACTACTACTACTACTACTACTACTACTACTACTACTACTACTAACCACTTACTCCATACTACTATCTACTACCTACCAACTACTAACAACTTACGAACAACCACTATCAACTACTAGCTATATAACTCATAGCCTCATATGGTTCAGTACCCCTATTTTAGGTACTTACCTGAAACTTTGGGTGAAGGAACAACTACTATTAACTACTAGCTGCCTATATAACTCATTCACCAACCAACCAACCACTAAGATCTTTTAAGTCATTCACAGAAAAACTCAACAGACTTCAATGTCCAGCTTCAGATTGTTGAGGCCCATTTCTTGTGAAGCGGCCCGTGAATCGGAGCTCGTGAGTCGTTGTATCTGGGCAAGGACGTCGTTGTGGTGGTTGAATGGTTGAACAGAAATGGTGGGACATCTTCCCATAGGATCCACGTATGGTATGTTTTGACCTACATTTACAATAAATATACCATATATTATGGATCCTATGGGTTTTTTAGTTGATGATGAAATTGGGTGTTTCTTTGTTTGTTTGATAATTTTTCCTTAAGTGGGTGCTTCAACTTCGAGCATCACAAAAGAAAACACCATGTGAGTGACCACATTTTTGCAGCTGAAAATTGGGTTTCGTCCGATTTTCAGGGGCGAACTGGTAGTTTCAGGGAGGGTAAGGAATGCTATTTTCAGGAGCCAGCATCCTTGCATTTTGTTGGCCTCGAAAATACCGAGAAATCTGATTGTAAAGTCAAGTGATATTGCCAGAGATGTTTACTCTACATGACTCAGTGTTGCAGGGCGCCCCTGCCAAATTTCAAGATATCCCCTCCCCACAACACTGGAACATCTACAAATTAAACTTTATACGGAGTCAGGGATCTACATCGTCGTTGTTTGTAGAGTTTTGGGATTGAACTATGAGAGGTATTGAGAGGTAAATTAAACTGGTGAAACGGTGAAACCACTTTTTTACAAGAGAAAAATTAACGGTTAGAAAAAGGTGAAATTCTTCATCGCGAGTCATTTTGCTTGTCCATTGCCATATTAGTTTGTTGAAATTATCTCTTCAAGAAACTCGAATCATGATTTTGTTCACCTTTTGCGGACCCCGAAAGTCCTAAAGATGACAGGAAAAGAAACGCCAAAAAGGGCAGGCCACTGCAGTGAATTGCAAAAAAAAAACATGTATGAGGGTGATTCATACAATGTAAGTATTGCCTTGAATTGTTTTTGCGACTATTATTATCCCATACCATACGGTAATATCTCTCAAAGAGCCAGTTGTAATGACAAACTCCAAGGTTGCATTCCCAGCGATGATGTTTTCTCGGATGAGAATTGCAGCCTCTGTGGGGAAGACCCAGTTGCAACACATAGGTTGCCAAAAAGGAAATCACCAACCAGGCAGGTTTTAATTTGTTTAGATCTAACAAGCCCTTATGCTCCAATCCCTTCTGCAAGTGGTTTTGGAGTGGGTTTTGGGTGCGTAAACACCTTTTCACAGGGTAGTCGGAGCAGTAGGGAAGTATAACTCATAGGATCCATGTAATTATGGTCTATTTAGACACATTTTACATCATTTTGCCATAGATTTGTTTTCGCCAAATGTAGGCATATATAAACATTTCATACATGGAGCATACGGGATATTCAAACATTTCTTTCCTCCCCTATCCCCGATTTCGTCATACAAAACTGTTGATATGTTTTTCTTCAAGCAATCCGGCCATCACGGATGAATGGATATACCAAATCATGTAAAACTTCAAGGATTATGTTTGCATAATCTAACTGACTAAAGTTGTGCAGGATTGTAGCAATACAGTTCATATACTTCACCCCAGCATTTCACCCAGATGGTATAAGCGAAAAAAACTTGTATTTAAGAATTTGATGAAACACCCACTCCAAGTTCAACGGCTGGAACCTAAAAAATCATGCTGTTGAACCAAGTTCCAGGGTGCTGATTTTCAGGTGATGTTCATGTGAAAGCTTTGGGGAGGGTAAACCAACAAAAACATGTTGACAACAACAAGCAGATCTAACCAGTTTCACTCCCACCTGAAAGTCGTTTTTTCGTTCTTAAAGATCACCTAGAAGAATCCAAGGCCATCTGAGTCAGCCAGTTCTTTTTGATTAGGGATGTAGTTACCTATAGGCATGATGATGAGCCAATAATAACATCAATCAACCATATTGTGTTTGGAAGAACCAGGGGTAAATATGATAGATTTTTAGTCAACACAATGTTGGAGTCCTTGGAGTTGTTTTTTTCCACAAGCAACAAAACCATTCGATAGACTTGTTCAGTTGAGTTCAATCTTTGTGGTTTTGATTAGGCATTCGAAATCCAAGGGAAGCCCCGATGTCACTGAAAACGGCTCTTGTTTCACCTTTGAATGTTCCTGCCAAACAGCGCCAGAATAAAAAACACAAAACACAACAAAACAGGAATGAAACGAAGAACAATAAATAAAAAAGAACATATCAGCTGAAGAAACGATACTACTAATCTCCCATGATATCGGATACCCCGGGTCCCACTTCGTTCGAGTCCGAGTCAACCGTCATTATCCAGGTACAGATGGCGAACAGTTGGATGCGGAGTTTCAATTAAGTGAGTCCTCCGGCACTTGCATCTTGTCACGGAAGTTTGGCCACCTTTGGTATACTGGCTTTTTTCGTGGGGAGATGTATGGAGATGTGGGGGAAAGGAAGTGATTGGATGATTCTATTGGAGAAAAACTATTGGAAAAACGTGCACTTTGCCTTGATGCATGTGGATCTTCCAGAATACGCTAATGAATGAAAAAACATCCGGAAACCTCACGCAACGATGAAAAAGCTCATTGATGCTGTTGAAAACACATGACTGGGCTTGCTGTGTCATATCCCATAGGATCCATGGGACTGGTATATTTACCTACATCTACCATAAAATAAATGTTCAAGAAACCTCTAAGTATTTACAACATAGCCTGAGCCTGAGCCTCTACAATTTTTGGGGCCAACTTCCTCTATGTATTTTAAATATATAGTACTGGTATATTTACCTTCTTGTATCTAAACAAGAAAGCAGTCTCCCCGCCACCAATTTCCAGGGGCCCCAAAATTCACCGTTCAGTGACTTTTCAAAAAAACCTCAGGTGGCGAAGTTCAAGATCAACTCCAAAACCAAAAGAAGCTCCGCAAAAATGTGTGTGAAAATGGATGAAAGATCGCTGAAGGGAAGATGACTTAAAACCCAGAAATTTAAAGGCTAGATACCCAAAATGGCCTTTTTGTAAAAGGAGACAGTTTTTTTCCAAAGCATTTTGGGTGTCCATTCAGTAGTTTTTTGGGTGTGTAAGATGGGAGTCTTTGATTTCTAGATGTATTTTGCAATTTGCAATCCGGCCTTGACTCTCCCATTTTAGGATTACCTTAAGTGAAACAAAACAACCAGTTTTCAAATCCTTACAAACACAATCACAGAACAAATTGTAGATTCATTTTTTTGATGACATTTTTTTCTTCAAATTCTATGATTTCTGAGGGTTTCATTTGTAGTGGCAAGATTTGATTTTGTAGTGGGAATTGTTTTCGCTTGGGGTGAAATTTTGTAAAGGACAGGTAAGATTGCTGTTCCTAGGGTTCTATTCTGTAGAATCACGAGTCCTCCCATTGTCCCGAGTTCCCCCCAATTCATTACAAAATCAAAACTCAGCATTCCTTTTCCTTTCCATTTTTGGATAACAGAATCGGATTTGGGCCTAAGTGGGTCAACAGGGTGACCGAACTGCAAGGACCATGCTCCATTGTTGGCAGAGAGCACAAAGAGCGGCAAATGCCTCTCCCTAGTTGCAGTTTTGACTTTGTTTCACAAACCTGATGAAATGATTGAAAACTAGCCGGTGGCAACTCAAAGATTTTTTATGTTCACCCCGAACCCTGGGGAAATGATCCAATTTGACTAATATTTTTCAATTCCGTTGAAACCACCAACTAGGTAGGAGTTTTTTTAGTTGAGAATTCTTTGGATCTACTGCCCACCAGGATGCGATTGCGAAGGTTTAGGTTGAGATTCGGTGGATCCAAAACTTCGATTGAAAACATGGAGGTTGAAAAACGGACTCCAAGATATGGTTTTTGTTACGGTATAACCTCTGAAGGTTGTGGGTTGTGATGGTGGGTTTGGTGGGGTTTGGTAGTTCTCTCAAGTATGGATCCAAAGCAATGGGTGGTGGTTTTAAATATTTTTTATTTTCATCCCTATTTGGGGAAGATTTCCAATTTGACTAATATGTTCAAATGGGTTGAAACCACCAACTAGGAAAATTCTAGAAATGACCCACTGAATTTTTTCAGACTTTTAAGGGTTCCTTCAACCTCATGTTGCATCGGACCGGACCTGGAATTCACAAAGGAATCACACCCAAAAATTGTTTGGAAAATTCAAGTTGGTCATGAGAATGTATACAATTTTATCCTGATACATCCAAAGCCTCCATTTTTTTTTGGTTGGGTGGTGGGAGGTGGGGTGGGGGGGTGGTTCCATTTTAGTGTTTGAGGGTCTAGCAATGGGTGTGTCATTTTCTGTGCATCACCCTCACAACCCAAGGAGATCGTGCAACGATGCCTCCTTCTCGCATTTGAAGAGTCAATGCTGCTTAGTCTGAAACAAAAAAATCAGTGGGATTTTCAGGGACCCCCAATAATAAAACCCCTTTTTACATAAGTTTCCCATATTATTCCTATATCTATATCTTTAGAGAGTCTTATGGGAGTTGTATGGGAACAATATATGGGTCCCGCTTATCATAAAGGGGTCCCAGTATTGGGGGTCCCTGGAATCACCCTTGAACAAATCCATGAAACCAATCTGATGGGTCTTTGCCAACTTTGGAATGCCAACGGTTTCCTGAAATGGCAGTAGGTCAGCCAATTCGAATCACTTGGTGGAAGGGCCCCAAGGGCGTCGCAACTCGTTTTTTATACATTAGTTTTAAGAGAGACAGCGCGGTTCACACAACAAAAAATCCTACACTAAGAAAAAACTGTTCACCGTTAGAACCATCAACTCTTTTGTATTCTTTTGTCATGTTCATAGGTGGTCAATCCATTTGAAAGATGTTCAATAATTCAATGGTTGATTTAAACCCACGTTATTTGCCGAAAATCCTCCAACATGCTGACGATTTTGTTTGTTTCGTAGGAGAACATCCTATTTACAGATGCGAATCCTATCACGTCACTTTAATGTCAAGAGTACTACAGAAGTTTAAAAATAAAGATGAACTATAACAGTATTCGCTCCGGCATATTTATTCTTGAGACTGCCCTCCGATAGTAAGAGTTCCAAGTTGAAAAATTCATGAGGATATTTTTTCAAGGAAGTCGAGACGAGACTCGAGGTTCCAAACATTCACGAAACGTGTGGCTGGTTGTTGCTGGTTGCACCCCCAAAAAAAAACATGAAACAAAAATGATTGATGGCTAAGTCAGCAGGTTTTCAGGCTTATTCCCCAGTGACGGCATACCTTTCTCATTCAGATACATAGAATGTGACATGAATATGCAAGTGGAAAGCTTTCCTAAATACAACAACACCATACAACACCAGAATGCATTCCAATATTTGCTTGGCCTCTCCCAGAACATACCCTGGCCTCTCGAACTAGGTTGTTTTTTCGTGGTGTAAGTATTTGTTCACTTGAATTAGTTGTGAGTTTTGTTTTGGTATTCTGTGTATATCATTGAAAATGTGATGTAATATCTAATATGTCATGTTTTATCAGAACAGCCTGTGTCCAAATGGACCTCAAAATTCACGTTTTTTTTTGCTTTGCTGAGGTTGTCGTTGTGATTTGTGCAACGGTTCGGGTGTGCCCAGCTGATAAGTGAAGCAATGGATAGGATGACTATGTGAAAGTTGAAGATTTAGGGATTGAGCAACAAAAAGATGGAGAGAATCTCGGTGGTGGCAACTCAAACATTTGTTATTTTCACCCCGGATCCTTGGGGTTTCATGATCCAATTTGACTATATAATTAATATGTTTCAAACGGGTTGGTTCAACCACCAACTAGGAATAGGTTGATTGGAGATGTTATGTGCAGCCAATTTTCTGGCTAGGATTGAACTTCCCTCGTGTAGAGCCAGCTTAAATCCATGGATAATCTCTACATTCCCTACATTCCCTCATTCCCTACATGGGTTTTTCCTACTTAAAATCCATGATAGTTGGGAGATCTTTGACATCTCTGACTGGATTTGAAAAAAAGTGTTCCAATCTTCCGGCATCATCACACATTGAAAGGATCGGATCCGTGATCTTTTGTTCGACCTTCAAAAAAAACTCTGTACTTATATCAATATGTGTTTCATTGCGAGAAATAGGTCCAGGTAGTTACTAAATAATATGATATATCTATACAATATATCTATAATTGAACAAAAAGAAATCAACATATAAGATATATAAGACTTTCCTGTAGTCAAATTGCAATTCATTTCTCCATGGGTATCTTTTGTTCGCTAAACATGTCCGCTGAGGTCAAGCTTTTTTGCCGGAAAGCCGAGGCGTGAAGAAAAAACATGTTTGATGGCGTGAAACGGTTTAGGAGGGGGAGGTTTTGTGAGAAAATGGTGGCTGGTGGGTGTTTTTTTTTGTGAGAAGCAATAGGCAAAAGTGGCATTTTTATTGGAAGGGGCTCGGATATTGAACACTCACTGGCAGATCATTATGACTGGATGATGGCTGGTGACGCCAAACTGAAAAATCATGATTTAGTAAGGAGAAATCACTTAGGGTATTAAGATGTATATCGGGAAATTTTGTCGAAGTCGAGGTCAGCACAAAAAGGTGGTTTATAAACCAAGGGCCTCCCAAAATGGCTTTAAAAGCGAAATATCCTTTTGGGATCCTGGCTCACCGTCTGAGAATGGTAATGGAACCTACAAAATTTGTTGAGGAGGTGATTATACACCCCAATCATCATTTGACAAGGTGATTGGATCCCTAGGGCACATTTATATAGAGAAGTACAGGTGCTCTCGTTTCGTTCACACTTATTCTTTGGGTGATTTCTTTTACATTCCTGTTTGCCTGGAAAGTTGTGGAAGATTCGTGACTAATATGAAGTCTATGGCCTACCACCTAAGGGAGTCCTACTGTTGATGGTTCATAAATCCCAAGGCCAACCACCCTGGTATGTCTAAAAACCTTGCAAATAGTGGGATAAATGAACTATCTACCATAATTGGTGTACGTAGGATTTCTTCCATCAACCATAGTAAATTGTATAGGAGTCTTGTTGTTCACTGGTTGTTCTGTCAGGATCATTCCCTTCAAGCCAATGTAATGCTGCCAATCCCCCATTTTTCCGGCTTTGTTTCTACACATACACATGGTAGAGTGTAATGGGTTGTCCAGGTTTGATTGTCTGTGGAAAAACATGAAGAGTGCATGAACATGCACCTTGATTTTGGAAGACCAGATCTCATTGGAACGCCAGCGGTGAGCCAACAAATGCTTCCTCTCACATGGCCGGAAAGCTTAAAGTGTATAAAGTTTAATGTAAAGAGCAAGATCCATACAGTATATGTACATATATATATACATGAGATGAATTGACATTACATGACCAAATTTGTTTTTTTAATTAATATTCAATTATACGCACAACAGTGTATGCTTGCATATGTATCAATATATACGTGTATATACACATAAATATTCATGATTTCTCATGATACATGAAGCTACTTGCTTAACATATTGATATAGCAAGGAAAACCACCTCTGGATGTAAACCACTTCAAGCGAAAACCTTTGGATGACCAGAGACTCGGTCGTTTCTAGGAGAAGGCGATTTTCGATGTGGTGACCTTTCTGTGATGGTAGGACAGTCAATGCGGGAGAGTCATGATTTGCCGCGGGTGAATGTGGTTGATTACATACCCACATGCTCCATATGGATGTTTCCGAAAAAAGAGGTAACTCCAAATCATCCATTTTGATAGGGTTTTCCATTATAAACCATCCATTTTGGGATACCACTAGTTTCGGAAACACCCGTATAGGGGGAATATTTACCTACATATCCCCTTCAAAAAATGTGGCCATTCTTCGCCTAATGTAGGCAAAGAATCCATGCATGGATACTATGGGATGATTGAACCCCATGGGATTGTTGGAATACTACTTGGATGTCCCAGGAAGGTAGGATCAATGGTTAGTAAATAGGTTATAACCCACTTACTAACCTGTAGGTTATATATAATCCATTTACTAATGATTGATCCTAACTTCCTGTGACATCCCAGTAAACTGCCGTTTGGGTGCAAGATTTCAGCCATCAATAGTTCCATGCTTTCAACCTACGTACTTAGTACGAGCACAATCAATAAATCCCCCCCCACCAATGGCTGAAAAGTGTTTTTCAACCCAGCTTTCAGAGTGCCTGTATGCTAGAAGACATCATCGCTATAATTTGATTTACAGAATTATAATCCAAGCATATAATGTATACATAGTGTGAATATTTTTTAGGTACACTATCACTAGGTTTCGAAATCAACAACTACACCATATAATATATGTACTAATCTGATAAATACGTAAAAACTATACCCCTCAAGTCGAATCAAGCACAACCTGCCAACCAACAACAGCTCCAAGTTTGTGCCCACCCAAAAATTGGGGCCCAAAAATGGTGGAGGAAATGGTAGTTTATCCTGCATCAAGGTGCGCATCGTTCGGCGTTTTGGCAGTTGGTATCGTTGGTTATCATTCCCAAGGTTGGAAGTTTTCAAGGTGAAGTTGCATAACTTGATGTGAAGTACTTAAAGGAAAACAAATCGGAAGAAATTTGACACACACTGAACTGGATATACAGGGCTTACATAAAATGATGGAAATGTGTGGTTTTTGCATTAAACGACTCTCCAAAACGAAGTGACGATATATTCAATATATTCAAGGATTGTGAACGAATGATAGTTCACCCATGCATATATGATCATGTTCTTCCATGAAGTTGCTTTCTTGTCGTGCTTATTCAACTTCTCCACCAGGCTCGTCGACGTGCGTCAGGATGTTGTGCGCCGCCACCAGGCACAACGTTTTGCTTGTGGGGATGAGGTTCTCAAGTGAAGGTCATGATTTCTGTTACACACCTGTGTTTTGTCTTGGAGTTTGTTTGTTGAATAGAATAAAATATATATGGGTATATACATACATACCTATAGCCAAAATGACCCCTACAGTATTTTTGAAACTTCAAACCCCCCAAAATTCGCCCAAACTCCAATAAAAACACGGGTCATCAAATCAAAAATCTCCAAGGTATTTCTTTGCTTTCCGCCGGATGCTCCCATGTTTCGCAAGGAGAAGTCAATGAGGCATCCGCTGCCAGCGAAGCAGAAGCGCATGGGGAAGAGGTCACTGATGGACACGGAAGGGGATCACTGGAGAAAGCTATTCATGATGATTTGTGTTGTGTATACAAATGTATATGTCCTACCTGTATTTCTATGATGTATATGGGTGATTTGAAGCCGGGAATGATGATGATGGTGATGATGATGATGAGGACGATGATGATGATGATGATGATGATGATGATATTTGGAACTGGCATTGTGGTGCAACATCTTCCCTACAACATCACTGGGCACTGGGCAGCTAGAATTTCAAATCTACGTTGTTGCCATTGAAGGCCAAGAGCAAGTGCTACACTCTGGTAAACTAATATAGCATTGGAAAATGGACCCTTTGAAGATGTAGTGCCCATTGAAAATGGTGATATTCCATTGCTATGTCAGTTTACTAGAGGGTACCAAGTAAGGTCAAATGGATAAATTTGGACTATTGCACTAGTTGGACATGGTGAAAATCAGCTCATTTGGCCATCCATTTCCATATCTCAACTCGGTGATGTTAGGTTCATCTGATTAGGCCCCAAGCCGTCCTGCGGCTTGGTAACCGGACATGTTCCTATGCTGTTCCCTTAGATTTGAATATCTTAACAGCTTTCTACGAGATTCAATACGTTTGAATCATTTGGGGAATATGATCCTTTGGCATGTTTTTTGTGTAAATCACTGTGAGAAAATCACTGTTTGGTGAATATGTGATAATTTGTTCCATTTATTTTGCCAATCTAAGTAAAAGGTAACTTCTTCAACCCTATGTTCCTGTCCCCTAATCCCTGGTCCAAATATCGAATTTCTCATCAGGTTTTTTTCGGAAGTGTCCATTCCTCACTTCCGACCATTCTCTAGCTGCTAGCCATTTATCACCTGGACCATGGGAACTGGGAAACACCCTCTGAAAGCAACACAAGAAAGACCAACAAAATGTGAGGATTTTGTGAGAATTACTTACTTGAAAGCAACGAGACTTGGAGACTCCAGTTGTTACTTCCAAATCATACAAGTTGTTTCAAACCTACCACCCAAACATCAACAACAAAATCATATGGTTACCCTCCCTGAAACTAACATGTTCGCACCTGCAAATGGATGCTTTGAAGACTATCCTTCCTTTTCTTTTTGGTTCCCGGCTTATCTTTAGGAGCTTTTGCTATTAGTTTCAGGGAGTGTAACCCCATTTTTTGTTTCGGCATGGCGAAAATCGAACGAGGCCACACCATTTTGCAAGAACTTGTGTTTGAAGACAGACGTCCGCGAGTGGAACTTGACCTGCGAGGAGTGAATTGTGTTGATCGGTTTTCTCGAACCTGGTCACCTTGTTTATCGCCCCGCAAAAAAGAAAGGTTTTTGTAAGGAAAGTCATAAAAAACACCTTTTTAAGTGTTGAAGTTTGCTTTTTGTCAAAAAAGTTGTTGTTTTGGGTGTTGAACTTTGCTTTTTTGTCAAACAAGTTACTGTGTTGTCGTATGTGTGTTATTTGCTTTAACGCCCAAAAGCAGGTTTGGAACAACTCTGGAACTCCTTCATTTGAACTAAAAGTGGCTGCAGGGTTGCCCGCCCCAAAAACAAGCTAAGGGAAAGAAATGGATGAATTGTAGAGGACATGTTCCTAAAGTTCAGATTTTCCACTGGATTTTTTGTTTTGGATTTTTGTGGCTTCATAAGTTAGGAATGTGTTTCCTCTCCCCAAACAGTGGCAAGTTCAACTTTAGGTTGAGATACAATCTATTAACATGTATATATACTAAACATGTGAAAAAAACAGAGGCAGCATCACTCTAAAGTTGTATTTAGGTGTTTTGGCAATGTCTGGGAATGTTTGAACTCTATCTACAAAAGTTGTAGTTAGGTGTTTGGGAATGTTTGCGAATCGTAGCAGACAAAGAGTCCAGAAAACTCAGGAAGAGAGATTGGATCAACTAATAGTCGTCCTCCACTCTGACATTTGTGATACAGAGATTCTGTAAACTGTAAATTCCATTAAATTCCCACAATTTGTTGTTATGGAAATTTTATCATGAAACTGCTACCTCCAGTTCCATGCTTCCATATTTAAAAAAATAGACATCCTGGGCTGTTAGCAGTTCCCGCCTTACAAGCTGGCAGTGAAAAACGCAGGAACTTCCAAAGGATGAGTGCATCTCTACACATTTCTTTCAGACCATGAGTGCCTGCGAAAGGAGGTGACGATCACCTGGGGAAGTTGCCTTTTAGGTGGCTAGAAACCCATGAGAGGATTCCGATGAGTATTTGGAGTGACTCAAATGGGGTTTGTTTGTAGGGTTTTTTGAATTCCCACTTGGTGAAAAAGATGTTGTTCAACAGGATGGCTGGTGGATGATGTTTACCAAAGATGGAAAAGTTGTTGCAAAAAGTGCTACGTTTGCTAAGTAGCAGTTCTTGCTTCAACGGCCAAGAAAGTAGTAGCGTTCGTAGATCAGTTTTTTTGTGCGTTCAGTTCCTTCATTTAGGATGGAACCTTTTTCCCACCTCTTTCCTATCAACCAAATCTCTTTTTCCGGAAAATTTGGGGCAGATGTGTTTGATGAAATGCCACCGGAAATACCTTGGCAAATCTTTAGAATCGTCTCTTATACCCTTGGCGGGCCCTTTGAGTTTAGTATGGTTATTTAAGGTGACCTACAGTAAACATCTAAACCTTTAAGTTCCGAGGACCTAGGTTTTGCCACGAAAAATACGCTTCGCTTTGTATATATCCTTAAGCCCCATTGGCTATATCTCACTCACCGCGGCCAAAAAAAAAACGCCGGATTCGAAACGGCCAAACGGAGAGAGGCTATGTGTTTGGTCTGCACCTTGGAGC
Organism: Breviolum minutum Mf 1.05b.01; assembly: GCA_000507305.1. Taxonomy (NCBI): domain Eukaryota; class Dinophyceae; order Suessiales; family Symbiodiniaceae; genus Breviolum; species Breviolum minutum. The sequence continues at coordinate 21,727 of DF241494.1, forward strand.
TGTGTGGTGGTGCCTTGGATTGTTGGTGGTACGCTCCCGGTAAACTAACATAGCGATGGCTGGCTGGAATGGCTGGACCCGGATTGAAGATGTATGGACCCTATTGAAAAATGGGGATATTCCAGTCAGCTATGTTAGTTTACCAGAGGGTACCCTGTCATATTGGGGGAGCGAGAAGAAGGGTTGCCAGGGATGATGTATTTTCCTGTGGAAAATGAGGAGCTAAAGAACCCTTAAAGAATCCTCAAAATGACAAGCAGTCATAGGAATAGTTGGAAACGAATGGAAATTATCTGAGCTGTGCTGACCGTGACGGGCAAATGAGCAACAGATGACCATGTTCCATCCTTTTTCCCTACTAAGTGAAGAGTAAGTGGGCAACTAGGTGGGGGTTGAGCACCAACCAGTTATAGGGTGAATCCAATGAAAGGATACAAAAATAATGATAGTAATTTTTTAGTGCATGTCACTGTTGTCTTCTGATAGAACGAAGTTTGGGAACCATAAATTTTAACATAACAAATATCAAACATACCCTGCAAAGTCCAGTCGACCAAGACCAAACAAGAATGGTTTGGCCTTTAGAGATGATCCATGGATTCCAGGATTCCTTACTACTAATGGGGGGCAAGCCGTTGGGTCAGTCGACTTGGACTTCCTGCGAAAATAGAAAAAGCAAGAATACATCACGTAGCTGTAGATGTTCAGATCCGGGGGGGCGGTTTTGAATCCTAATGGGTTGCTGAAGGTTTGCACATTTTGAACCCTTCAATGATAGCCTTTGGAAGGTACAGGTCAAGGTATTTTCTGTTGAATACAAAAGGTCGTATTTCCAGCTCTGGTTTGATGGCCCAGAGATCGGGGTACCACACATCCAAGAAATGTGTTGAAAAGTGCATGGTATGAAGAGAAACCTGGTGGCCATGTTTTTTTCGGAAGCAGCTGGATCATGTCCGATGCTTTGACGGGTATTTTTGGGGGGGATGGTTCCAAATTGCAGTTCATTTTTTGAAGCGGTGTATCATCCGGTGGTTTTACTCGATTTTTTTTGGGGGGGAGGATTCCCAAAAAAAGCAACCACCTGGTGATTCAAAGTGACATTTCTGGGATGGTTAAGTGACCCTTTCAAGGGGTTAAGTGACCTCCAACTAGGGGATGAAAAGGGCACTTTGAATCACCTAGCATTTGTTGTTGAAATTGGTGTTTTTCCTCAGGCGTAACTAACACGAAACTCCCTTCTTGGAGTTTGCCATCTCAGGATTCGACGCAAGCTTGCCTCAGTTGTAATTGGCCTTGTGGTCGCAAGGCGCGGGAAACGTTTAAACCGGCAGCTTTCAAGCTCCGGGGCCTGTGGTTTTCCAGACATGGGCAGATTACAGGTACTGTTTGATGGTTCAGATATATTTGGCGAGTTTTCCCACCGTTTGGATGTATCAAACAAACTCTGTAAATTAATGGGAGATTTACATAGATTTACCATATCAACTGGTGCAAGATTTCTTCCATCAACAGTATTTGAAAGGTGTTGTTTGTGTTACTCTCCCCCCAAAAAAACTAACGGCTGGAACCTGAAAATCAACGATTTTGAAAGGAAAAGCATCTGAACCAAACCTTCATGAATTTGGGTTCCCATGTTCGTTTGTCAGGGTGTGGATTCATGGGTAGTTGCCACTCAGAAACCTGCATGAGACAGGTTGGCAAATATGTGTTCTTCTGGTTTGAAACCAGTGAGCCGGAACAGAAAAAACAAGTTCCAAGAAGCATCAAAGCTTAACAAAAAAATTCTCGATATGTGAGTTTCTTGGCATAGAAAGCCTTGGCTCAGTTTACGGGCTATCGAGTTACGACCTGAAAAGTTATGTGGAGGGGACTGGGTAAGGTAGACCTTAAAGGCTGCCCACGTTAAGTGAAGGGACCTTGAGAAATCTATAGGAATCTGATGGTGACACTGCACTTTGTGTTTGGTATGTTGATGTATGTTGTAGATTCGTACATGTTCATTCCTGTGTCCTAGTTTACTAGAGAAATATCTAGGCATTTAGTTCATTGTTGTATGAAAGCTGTGTTTTCTGGCCCCTTCATTTAGAGACCACCCCTGTATCAATTGGGCTCCTGTTGGAAGGCCACGACAAGCACAACATCGACTACCACAACGACCACCAGCAGCACGACTACCACGACCACGACCACATCTAGTAGCATTTTTGGTCCACAGCCCTGGGAAAGTTTGTGGAGATTTCCGGAGTCAAGCAATGCTAGAAGTCTGGGATATGACTGACAAACTGGGCTGTGCTCATTGTGATGAGCTAATGGGCTACGGATCACCATTTATCATTATTAAATGACGAGCAAATGAGCAAACATGTGAGGGTTGAGCGGTGGACAGGCACATCTGAAAATAGCTGACGATGCACCCCAAATGTAAACGAAGGGTGTGAGGTATTGCTGCAGCGGGTTCCTACATTAAGGTTCAATTCTTTTAGTACTGTAATTTCATGTAATTCCATTATATGTACCAATATGTAATGGGTACCTTTTTGTTGACTGTGCGACTTTAATTGATGGTCTCAATCCCATCCACCGGAATTCCGATTGTATTCTGATATCTATATATATATATACATATTTGTCAGTATAATGTGTATTTTGTATATTGAATTTTAACGAAAAACCAATGAAAACTTCTGATCCAAAATACACACCTTCGAACCATGGGTTTTCCCTGTGACTCCGGTGGCTGTGTCTAGGTGCCATTGGCGCTGACAACGATGGGACCGACATCGACACGGACAACTACTACGTGGATGGAGAGGCAGAGCCGATGGGAAGGGAATGGAATCTGGAACTTTCCCCACAATCCTCGGGCATGAGTCTGTGTTGTTTAAGGTTACTTGAGTTAAAGATAGCTAACTATGTAATTTTGGTAAAACTCCGATTCAGAAACTACCCACGATTCAGAAACTTCGATTCAGAAACTCAGATTCAGAAACTAGAGCGAATACCTGTAATTTTTATATATAGATATGATAAATATAAATATATATATATGTATTTTTGATCTTCTAGCTTGGGTCCTGAATTGATGATAAGGGGTAGCAAAAATCACCATCCCTGTAGGATGAAAAATCAGTAACTTTTCCAGGTCCATTTTTCCATTTTACCTTTTTAGTACTCAGGTTGGTTCATCTTCGTTTTGGTGTATGTGTGTCTGTGTGTTTTGGAGTGCCATATGATTACCAACCCAAAGCCCAGTGACACTTCCCAGTTCAAATCTTTCAGAGGCGGAGGCAAGTTTAGTAAGCAACCTTTCTTTGTGGTGCTAATGGGGGTTAGTAAAAGTAATCTATACCCGTTATACCCCGAATTTATATATAAGAATTTTTCAATACCCTCAAGTCTACTACAGAAAGAGTGACATCAGCCAGCTTACCATGAGATTACCAAGATTGAATGGTGGTGATGGACAAACATTACTTCTCTACAAGGGTGCAATGACTGCAGGTCAATGATATCCCAACATACACACCAGACAATTTCATCAAGGTGGTTGTTCCAGATCTTGATGCCCAAATTCAAGGAATTCAACTCATTTCCTCAAATACCCAAAACTACCACTAGTTTGATCTACCCGATCGGGATCCTGGCTTACCGAAACTGAGAATGGTTTCATGGAACCTAAATGCTATGCTACTACGCGTTGCGTTTCGGTGATGAAGGACACCCCTTTCTGAGAATATATGATTGTTCTAATCCATTGTGCAGCCAACTTAGACAATGTGGCCAGGTAGTTCCATCTGGATGTTTTGACTTCTGTTCTCGCACAGATGTGAGGTGCGTTGGGGGGCAAGAGGGCATGGTGTAGACTCTTCGGGGTATTTGTTGAAGACATTTTCAGTTAAAATCTGGCAAAACCCAAACACACACACACACAAAGTGTTGATGGTTCAGAAATCCGGCTAACTAACCACCTGGGATGTATAAAACCATGTAAATAATGAGATAAGCTGCCCACCTCCACTGGTTAGCCGGATTTCTGAACCATCAACACTAGCAAGCGGATGTGTGTTGGATTATTTTCTGATCAACCAACCAGTATATAATGAGATCATACATAAGTTGTTTTCTGCCTCACATGTTTTTTTTTTTGCAAATTGGCAGCCTCAAATCTGGTTGGTTGCGAAGGAAGAAACATAGGTCGTTGTTTCACCACTTCCAAGAATTCATAAAGGTTCTTCTTGCTTCACCAGAAATTTGAGGCTTCACCACTTTTGTATACGATTTGTTGTTGGGAAATCAGTGGACAGTTCGCATGGCGATTTGTGCTCAAATCTGTGAAGCCCAGAAACTCTTTTGCTTGAGGTGATTTGGTGATTCTGTGACTGTCGGAAGACATCCGGGATCAACTCACCAGTTGAGGAACCGGTAGTTGAAATCCCATTATTTTGTAGGGTTTTATACATCCAAATGGTGGTTAGTTACCCGGATTTCTGAACCATCAACTGTTTTGGTGTGTGTTTTTCCAACTTCCCAAAGCATCGCCTTTACAAAGGGATGTTGATTGATCTACGATGGGAACGAATTTTTCGGGGGGGGNGGGGGGGGGGCTTGTCGCTCTTCAAAACCGTGGCTGTCTGAGGAGTATGTCGGTTACTTGTCACCAGCTGACTGAAAGCCAATGTTTCTTGGCTTTCAACTTGGGAGAGGATGGTGGGAGCGAGGTTTAAGGAGCTGGGGGGGTTATGGTTACCCAGGAAGTCCAAAGACCAAACGGCTTGCCCCCATTAGTAGTAAGGAATCCTTTACATAGATCATCCTAAAAACCATTCTTTGTTTGGTCTTGGACTTCAAGGGGTTATATTTAAAAACCAAACATAACAGAAAACGGTTTAAAACTTCTCTAGGTTTTAAGCAGCAACATCTTAGTAAAACCTAAAACTTGTGTTTTTCCTTTTTTTGAAAGGATCATAAGATCTAAACCAAACCGATATTGTTGATGGATGGTGAGATCATTCGAATGAGCTTGGAAACCAAGCCAAATCAGGGAAATCTATACCTATGAGATGAAGCCTTTTGGAAGCCATGATCAAGTCATATTCGATTTCTAATGAGATATGTATTAATTTGTACCTTGTTTGTCGCTAACCAAAATACCCCTCCCTGAAAATAACATAGCACTACACCTGAAAATGGATGGAGTTGGAATACTACAGTCGTTTTCTTTTGGGGCAGAAGGCCTATTTTCAGCAGTGAACTGTTAGTTTCAGGAAGTGTACGACATAAAAACTGTAATGTCTCACTAGATCATCTCTGGTTGGTGGTTTCAACCCATTTGAAAAATATGTTCGTCAAATTGGATCATTTTCCCAGGTCGGGGTGGAAATAAATATCGAGTTGCCACCACTCAGTAAGTTGATGGTTTGGTGACAGTGTGGTTTTCAAGTGGTCAAAATGTCGGTGATTTTTCGGTGAAGTAAAAAAGCTCTGTGATGTGAGTCCAGGGATGCGGCATAAGCAGAACGGATGATGTTTGAAAAAATCCTCAAAAAGATGCACCCCTGAAAATTAAAGGCTGGAGGGCTTAAGTGCGGCCTTGATTGGATCGGCCATTCTGAACCCAGTGAAGGAGTTGTTTTGGCAATCAGCTGGATGTTATGGAAGTGGCCTGTGCTCCAGGTTCTTCGCTGACTTCATGCTTTGAGGATGCAGGTTATACTGGCATGAGGATCAACTATAAGAATGGCTATGACCTGGACAAGAAGGATGGCACGACCAAGCTCGCTGCAGAAGTGAAGGAGAAGCAACCAAGGCTGACTTGGGTGTCACTTCCATGCACCCAACTATCACCGCTCCAGAACCTCACACCTCGGACAGAGTTGCAGCGGATTGCTCCCAAAACGATGGGCCGGCTGGAAAATGTATCTCCTTTTGCATATGGCCATTTTTGGATATTTTTGGTATCTATGTTAGATTTCTGGGGTGCATAATTGTCCAAAATCATCTTTACCTTAAAGCGTTCGGATTAGCCTAGGTTCGTGTATTTAAGCGATTCGTTTCACATAACAATGATCAAAGACTACAAGCACAATGATATGGGAGTGGTAGAGATGGGTGTGTCCCATGGCCTTCTCTTTATTCACCAGTCATAGCTTGGGACACCTCCACCGAAAACTGACTTGGTAGTGTCAATCAGTGGCGCTGTATGTTGTGTAGAAGCTACTTAATGATTATCCCGAACTAACATGAGAATGATCAATGATAAATCAACCATTGGAAGATGTGTATCCTATTGAAAATAGGGATGTTCCATTGTCATGTTTTTTTTGGGGGGGTGTGATGCTACGGTAAGGAAATCCTGGGATTACAAGCCGCGTCATCATTGACACCATGTCGATACCACTTTCAAGGGATCATTTGCCGTGCACTGAGGCACTTCAGGCCACTTTTATCAGACGGACGTTAAGGGAAACCGAAGATACTGCAGTTGCTCGATGGTGAAACGGGTGATCTTTGAAAAGGGGTTCACCAAACAACGGGGTCAAGACTCAAGATTTTGTGGTTTGGTTTAGTTGCAGCATCTTTTGATTTGATTGAGTCTCCTTAAGGGGGTATGATTGTACATTATCAGCAAGTGAAGCAATAATGATATGTTTCCTCAGCGACCCCTACTTACAAGAGAACATAGGCCATTTGGAAGAGGTCCCACAACTGCACTTAGCGGACTCAAAAATACCATGGTGATAAGCTACTTACTGACTCGGAATGATCCTCCCATAGGGCGGAACTTGCAGATGCAATGCCAGTAGTCCACCATGATGTTACCGTAAGCATGTCGCGGTGATGCCATGTTTCAGCGGTGTGTTGATAACTTACCTCAGCAGCAAAGTAGGCTATGATTAGATTGTGAATTTCCAGGGATGTCACACCGACTCACCCCAAAAGACCCTTAAAAGATGACTGTTGAGAAGGGAAATTGCCAAAAGGTTTCCCAGAAAAATGTCATTCATTCAGGTTGGTGAAATATAATAATTCATCCCCCGAAAATTAACATGGCTACTGAAAAATGATGGGGCTGGAAGATGACATTTACTGTTGTAAATGCTCTCTCTTTAGGTGACCTGTGTTTTTTTTGGGGGGGTATAAGTACATGCTTGGATGTTCTCTCTTCACTAAGCTATTTGCCAAATATCTTGGTTCTTTATATTACCTATCATTGATACTCTCCGAATTCTTCAGTGAGAGGAGGAAACGATTCTCATGACCTTGTCGATCACAACCCGCCTCAAGAAATCAAGATTGGTAGTTTACAGTTTGCAAAGAAAAAGTCTTCCCAAAAAATTGTCTAAAGAAATTGGTGAATCATTGTAGCTGCAGCTTACCCATATGGGATTTCACTATTTTAATTTGATGTTTTATCCCTATAGGCCTATAGGCCCTTAGATATATGAATTAGTTTACAATCAGGCAATATATTGGAACGCCCAGATGACATCATCCAAAAGCCATGGAAACGGAAAGCCATAACAAGAAAATCCAGCCGCTTATGTTTTTATGTTGCTCCCATCACCTTGGCCACCTCTCACAAGTGATTTATCAAAGGGTAATCACTATGGGTAGACTCCAAGAGCATGTGAGACATGTTCCATAGCATCATAGCCCGTGTGAAAAGGGTGTTAGGTAGTTCATAATTACTGTAGCTATTTCCTTTGAGCAGTGGTGTCAAAACCCAAAAAAGTACACATGTTTTGTGTTTAAAGAAAGAGGAATCCTACCCAGATCTACCTGGTATTTCCGGATGGTCACAAATCATAAGCGTTTCAAGAAAAAGATGTGGACCCAACACTTCACCCATCGGGTCCATCAAACTTCCATGGGGGACCTTGGGGACCTTCAACCTGAAAAAAGTTCCCACGTGATGATGGCTTAGGTTTTGATGGTTTCGAGTGTTTGGTGGATGATGGCTTCGTTTGTAATGCCAGTATGCCCATTTGCGCTGTACCTTGGAACCTGGAATTCATGGATTTGTTGAATGAAGGGGCAGTTTGAGGGTAAACCGGTTTTTGTAGGGTGCTAACCAAAAAAAAAAAACATCACGCTTGCTTAAAAGAGGTTGCTTTCTTGGGATGATGGGTATTTTCGTCGGGTTCAACCTTGTTTTGATTGTGATGTTTATATGGAAGACATTCATCGCTTACAACAGGGGTTAGTGAATATTCAACAACATCCCTGAAATTCAGAATTATGCTCCAAATATGGTGGAAATGGAAGATTCATCCGTACCCCGAAGTCAAAAGCAGTGAAGTGGCATTCCGAGAGTAGGTGAAGGCGTTAAATATGTTGTATCTTCACCCCTACCTAGGGAAGATGTATCAATTTGACTATATAATATATTTTTCAAAATGGGTTGAAACTACCACCACCTAGGAGAGGATCACTGTAGCCTAAACTACTAAATCCACCACCAACAAAGTGATGGTTTTCTACGGGGGGAATGAGATCCGTTCATCCATTCGTTTGGCACTGTGAAATCAGGCCCAGTTGAATCTGGGTAGCTGTGAACATGTTGTTGTGAAAAATCCCTGAAACTGCCATGACAGTTTGAAAAAACAGATCAAACAAAACTTATATAAGTAAGATAAGTTTCTAGGTGGTTTTCAAACATTTTGTTGTTTGATATGTTTGATGTTCACCTCGATTCTTGAATAAACACAAGTGATTTCCAAATTTGAAAAAAGCGCTGATGGTTTTCAAGTTGGTTAGGCACAACCCAACCACCTAAGCTCACTTTGGTGTCGAGGTACCAGAAGAAGCCACCACTCATAGCACCACTTCCTCACAGGTGCCCCTGATGATGGGAACTCAGGTGACTCCATGCCTATTTTCAAACAAGTCCACCCGTGGAGTTCATAACAGTTGCCGGACGTCTACCCTTCCCCTACTGTTGATGCTTCGTTCGAAATCCGGCGAGTTTTACCACGGTTTGGATGTATAAAACCCTGTAATGGGATTTCAACAACCAACCTCAACTGGTGGTGAGTTGATCCCGAATTTCTGTGTTGCCATCAACAGGTATCATTAAGGTTCCGAACCCATGGTGGGTTGTTGTCGCCAGGTGTTGACCACTACACTTCCTGATGGCTCAAAGATAGCTGACTCGGATGCCATGGAAGAATCCGTGGTGGAATTTGTAGAAGCGGCCGTCCCTTGGATTGGATAACTTGGGTTATGACCGACCTATCCCGGTGATGTTGGGAAAAATTGGTTTGAAGGTTTTGATGTGAAGAATGATAAGGATATAGAATTTTCATTTTTTCACCCAACAAACATGTTGAAAGGAGTCTTTTAGATATAGATGAGATCAGTTTATATGTATATAATACATGTTGATTTAATTAGATGGTTTGTAGATGGCTTGCGGAACTTTGATTCAGGGAGGCCAAAAATGTATGGCAGATTATGGCAGTGACTTTCCATGTGAGAATTTGATAGGATTATCTAGTACCACACCCCTGAAGTTTAAAAGTTCGCCCCTGAAAAGGGACCATCCCAAAAGGAAAGTAGTCTTCCAATCATCATTTTTCAGGGGCGATTCTAATTTTCGCGGTTGTATATACCGTAGTGTTATTTGCAGTTTTTTTTTTCCAGAGGTCTCTTTTATTTTGATCTACAGCATGTTGTGGAATGTTGTGGTGAGCCTAGTAGGGGGTTAGATGGGTTAGGTTGTTTGTGTTTATGTTTTGTTTATTCTATCCAGGGCACTGTTTTTCTTGGTTTGTTTTGCTTAGGTGAGTTTTACTTTCTACAATAGTAAGTCACTATTAAACCACCATTTGGGGAGATTCGCTTTTATTGTTCCAGGCATCTTATGAAAATCCAAGTTTTTTGATTGCCCAATAAACTGTCAAGTGTTAATTCTCCAGTTGTTGTGTTTTTTTTTACGGAGACAGTGCTGTTCTCCCGACTGCGCTCTCGCTCTTCCGACTCATCACTTTGTTAGTACGACTGGGACTTATTGATCTCTCTCTTTCTCCTTTACCGATCTCTCTTGAGGGTTAGAAGAAGGAGAAAGGTTTCCAGTTGTGGCGTGACCTCTGCAGCACTGCCAAATCAAGCTGTACAAGAGTATCATTGCCAAATCAAGCTTTACAAGAGTATCACTGCCAAATCAAGCTTTACAAGAGTATCATTGCCAAATCAAGCTTTACAAGAGTATCATTGCCAAATCAAGCTTTACAAGAGTATCATTGCCAAATCAAGCTTTACAAGAGTATCATTGCCAAATCAAGCTTTACAAGAGTATCATTGCCAAATCAAGCTTTACAAGAGTATCATTGCCAAATCAAGCTTTACAAGAGTATCATTGCCAAATCAAGCTTTACAAGAGTATCATTGCCAAATCAAGCTTTACAAGAGTATCATTGCCAAATCAAGCTTTACAAGAGTATCATTGCCAAATCAAGCTTTACAAGAGTATCATTGCCAAATCAAGCTTTACAAGAGTATCATTGCCAAATCAAGCTTTACAAGAGTATCATTGCCAAATCAAGCTTTACAAGAGTATCATTGCCAAANCTCAAATTGCAACACGAGTCCGGGGAACCCACGATGAAGGAGTCGGGCGACCATGATGAAATAGTCGGTGAATACAATGTTAATTTTGGACGGGAAAACAACCCTCCGTCGAGTTTTACTTTCTACAATAGTAAGTCACTATTAAACCACCATTTGGGGAGATTCGCTTTTATTGTTCCAGGCATCTTATGAAAATCCAAGTTTTTTGATTGCCCAATAAACTGTCAAGTGTTAATTCTCCAGTTGTTGTGTTTTTTTTTCAAATTCTACGCGATGTCGTTGAATCCTACAATTTCGAACTCACCAATCGCAGTTTGCCATCGATTTTTTTGAAGGCTGTCAAAGTGAAATCAAGTCTGGTCAAATTTCATCGCGACCTCACACCACCTGGGCCCCTAAAAATGTAGCGTTTTGGAAGGGAAATTCCTTATTTCAGGGAAATCTAGGTTGGTGAACTATTACAATTTGGCCAGATCAAGTGAATTTGCCACTGGTCATTTGATTTTGATTGCCGTCATTGAATCAAGTTTCAAAAACAAGAAATCATTGAATCTGACACTTGAAATGTGGCCAAAATGGCTGGCTGTTTTTTTGTCCAAATGAGCAATGAAAAAGACGACATCCTGGTCGTTTAGGGTTTTTTTAGAGGATGAAAAAACTACCCCCCGTTATGTGGGGATTATTGCATAAAGCCATGAAATCAGGATCCCGTCATTAAAATTTCCAGGATTTCAATGGAAAGATCTGCTCAACCCTAAGAATCCAGAACCCATCCTGTCAGGATCGATGGTCTAAATCCCGTTTTCGAGGTCATAGGATTGTGGATCGGGGAAATTCCTGGATTCTTAGGACATGTAAAACTCCTACCATCCATGGCACGATTGTATATTTTACCTAGATGAAAAACCCATAGAAATCAACCATTAATTTTTAGGATCAGGAAATATATACAAATCTTCCCATGGATGCTATGGGTTTTGTATCCTGGACTTGGGGGCCCCAAATCATTCGTTTGCTTACACTGCGATCCAACGGATGCTGTTTCGGGTCCCTAGGCACGCGAATGCTTGGCGTCCGGCAGCACAGATAAGGAGACCCGGGACCCCCGTAGGTCCGGTGGGTTGGTACGGGACCCGGAAGTGAATGACCTGGGCTGAAAAAAACATAGGAAAAAACAGGTTTTCTTCCCCCCTAGGTTCAACCGTTGAGGTGGGGGAGATGCTGGCAGATGAAGTCTAAAGACGCGGTTATTATTTTTTCACAATATGGTGTGTTCAGGCGTTTTTCATCTGATTTTTCATCTGATTTTCCTATAGTTTTCATTGGTGATCCTTTCGTTTAAAAACACATTGTGTGTAATGTTGTTGATACCCATCTTGAACCCTTCTGTTTGGAAGCACTAAAAGGTGATGGTTGACTTCCAGGTGATGACCCAGCCGCCGTGACCCAACTTGATCCCCTAACGTTGGAGGTCACGTTTACAACCTTTCAAATGGTCACTTAGCCATCCCCAAGAAGGTCACTTTGAATGACCTGGTTGGTTTTTTATGTGTTTTGGTGGGAAGTTAATGGGAATCCCAAGGTATTTGAAGCGTGATGTGGTTGTAGTAATATTTGTTTAAACCCTGATAGATAGACACATGATGTCTATTCTGTTCTATGGGGGGGGTTGAATACCTTTCAACCAGTTGCATATAACTATTTCATTATATACATATGGTTGTGAGTTTTCCACATCATACAAGCATAAATCTTCAATATGGATACTTGATATACTAATATGTAAAAAGTATATGTTCTGGAAAAGGATCTTCATTGTACTAAGGACGATGGCTATGTTTTGGTAGTATTTAGGTGAATTTGATGAATCTTTCATTCTCAGACCTCAGGAACCAGAAGAGATCTTAAGGATTGATTTCCTACTTTAGGGAGTTCATCTCAACACTTCCATCTTTGATGTTTAGACACTTATGCCTTTTGAATGATTCTGAACATAATGCCTGGATCTTCCAGTTTGGGTGCTGAATGGATGATAAGGGGCACCTATACACCATCCCTTAGGCTGAAGAAACAGCACCCTTTGGAAGATGCAAAGACTTCACGGTTTCTGGCATCAAACTTGTCAAAACTTATTCCAAACCAGACCTTACAGGTAGGGCCTTGTGAGTTTTTCATCATGAAATTTGAGAGGTAAGCCCAACAAAGAATTGGTGCTTAAAAGGTTATCGTTAGCTATATTAGCTGGCATTTTGTAGCTACATATTTGTTTGACTATACCAAAACAACAACCTGACAGTTTACCAAAGTCAAACGGTCGCCCAGCAGACAAAACCCATTGGGGTGTGAGGAGATTTGGCTCATCTTCCAAGCTGCAGCTGGCTTGGCACCATCCACACCTATGGCGAATCCTGCCAATCGTGCGTCCCTTGGCGTGCTATGCATCAGTCACTGTACTGACATGGCAACCCTTTCTGAGTTGCCATATATGTTGCTTCAAATTTCAATCACCTCCACGAATGGTGCATGTTTGGTTCAATGTTCATCCCCTTCGAATGATTTTCCTGAAAAAAAACTCCAACCTCCACGTCGAGTTGGCCCTTTCTCAGGCTGAAGAAGGCCTTAGGTGTGGCCTTTTTGATGAAAGTTCCACGGCAGCAATTGCTCTTAGCTCTTCGCCGGGCGGGCGTGGCACTGGATGATGAAGCTTCCCATGTTGCGTGGGAAGCTCCGAGACATCAAGGAGAGGGGTTTGGAATGGGATCCATGGCATTGGTAGAGTTGCCGTTCCTAATGATTTATACCATACAAATCCATGATTTTCATGCAGGTAAATACACCATATATACATGGATCTTTTGGGGTATGAGAAAACAACCTTATTGACTTATTACTGTATACGTTTTACTGTATTTCTTCGGGTTGCTTTTGGTTGATTGGTGAGTGAAGAGAAAACTGTTGGCTCAATAATCCAGGCCGTTGACTCCACAGACCTCAGGAATGATGGTTCCATGGAAGCAGTGGACTGCTCATGATTTTTTCAGCTTGAGTGAGGGGCAGTGAGGGGTGTACTACGGCTATAGATTTTGAAGTGACCGATTTCCAAGGCTTTATGGCATTAGATCTAAGACACATTGTTTCTTATTGGGGGGGAGGGGTCATCAAGGCCCATGATTCAAGAACTCTACCCTGTATATGGCATTTGTTTGTCACTTCCTGTTTCTCAGGAGATGAAGATGAAGATTCAAAACTCTGCGCATCGTTATGTTCCAAAGAGGAAGTGGCTGAAGTATCCAACTGCACTTCGCTTTCGGTGGAGTTTCTTGGTGTAGTAATAAAAGGTGGGTCAGTGGTAAGCCAGTATGACAAGGAGAAAAGGAAAATGTTTGACTTATAGGGGATATGGGACAGTTCGCAGGAGTTTTTTTAGCAAATTGGTTTGCCTTAGTCATAAATTGGATGTAACACCAGGTACCTTGCAAAGAGGAATCAGTCACCGTTGAAGGGATTGGGTAGGAATCCCTCACAACTGAGCACAGATTGCCTCCGGATACAGCGTCGATTTTGGGGATTTACCTTGTGGGAAGGAAGGGTACTTACCCCCACTTCCCAGGATGCTGAAAAAAGTAGGGCGATGTGAAGATTATATAGATGGGGGATGTCTGGGGATGGCCTTCAATTGTGATTGACCTCAAAAAAATTCAGGTGAATTGTTGTTTTTTTCCAGGAATGGACCCTGAAACCCATCAAGTTGTTTGGAGATCTTGAAAACAGGCCGTAAAAAAGGACCATTGGATGTTTCCACAAACTTAGTACTGGGTATGTAAATGGAGTGGACTGGAACATCTTAGAAGTTGGAAATTGGAAGTTATAGCTGCAATATGTGAGTTGGGGGCCTCACATATTGAAGCATCTCCACATTGTTTCTACAGGAAGTTCCCCTTTCCACAACATTCTAACATGGAATTTGAATCCTCTCGTTTGCAACAGGTATGTTCCTAGATCACTGCCTATCCCTACTGGTCCATACTGGTCCTAGGATGTGCCAAAGTGGAAACTTCTACCAACATGGCGAAGCTCGTGTCACCTTGTGTCAAGCAACAGCTCGCAAGGTACCAGTGGGGGAAGAGGTGATTTTCGTTTCTTTTGAAGTGGCGCTATTTGTACCTAGAACCCAATGGTCGACCCCTTTTTTTGGGGGGGGGAGGTTGACCGGCTCAATTTGAGGGTTGAATCTGACCAAAATATGGGTCAGTTTTGGTTTCTAGCTATTTATTCTGCTTGATTCCTCGCACTTTACAGATCTTTACTGGGCGACTTTTTTCAGAAAGAGCCCTACGAAGTCTCAGTTGTTTGTTTTGGTTGGGATGAGTTCGGCGAGTAAAAGGTTGGAACTCGGTGAACTCGAAGGAAGGGTGTCGACTTTTTTGATTGGGTGAATTAGTCCTACAAATCTTACAACCCCAAGTGATGGTGACAGTAGGGCAAGCCTGGAACATGTTTAATTAAGTTGTTTTTATCACAGATTTGAATCGAAAAAACGGGAAAATTGAAGCAAGAAAATATCCCCAAAAGTTGCTAAAACTGAAACAAAAAATTGTCTTAGACCTACTTCAAAATGGAAAGAATAATATAATATGATGCGGTACAACACATGCCTTGTTGAAAACGAAACATTCCTATAAATATAGCCCATCGTGCCGCGCTGGCAACCATAAAATTTGCACAATAATTGATTCATGTTGTATAGCTGCAAGCAAAAGAATAATACAATCCGGTCAACTAAGAATTTCCGCGGAACATCCACCATTTTGTAGCTGTATTTCCTGTTGGAAAAGGTTGCAGAATTCATTGCCACGGTTAGTGTACTTACTGGAGAGTACTTCCCTCCTTAAGAACCAGCAATCACCAAAAGGCTTCAGCTACCAAAAAATGCAGGAAACCTGAACCTTATAAGGCTATTTTGGGGGGATGTGTTTGTTTTTCATAAGCCGTATCCATATACAGCTTATATATATACACATACTTATATAGGTTTTCGATGATTCCTCCATTTTAGGTACCTACCCTGAAATTGTGTTGGGTGAGTTTTCAACCCACCCACGAGAAACACCACCTCCTCCCGGTTGAGCGTTTTCTGTAAAAGGACAGCTGCGTGGCTGGACCAACTTTTAGTTGCAGTTGCAATGCCTCCTTACCTTTCCGTCAGGCGGTAGCCGGGTTGCGGTTGGGTTAAAAAAACCCATGGAAGTTTTTCCCATGTCACCAACCGTGAAAGTCGTGGCAGGTTTGGTTGGTTGGGGATGAAGAAGTCTTTTTGTTAAGGATGCAGATTTGTATGTCCTAAGAATCCGGGATCAGATCTACAATCTCATTCTGGGGAGGTGTGGTTGGTTTTTGATGAACAAACCCGTTTGTATGTCCTAAGATTATAATTATATCTACAATCCTATGACCGTTTGGGATGGGATTTGGGAGACTCATCAATCCTAGAGAGGGGTCTGGATTCCATGGGTAGTTTGAGGTGACATCCTTCTGTCAAAGTTTGTTTCTATAGTGATAAAGTATAAAGATTTGAAAAGCGTTTGACATTGAAGAGATGATTTGATTTTTAATTTGATGAAAAATGGTTCAAATGGGTTGAAACATGTTAAAACCACCACTCAGGTCATATTGTTAGATCTCTTAGCATTTTTGTTCAAAGAAAGAAACCCTCGAAGCTACCAAAGGTGTCAGAAGTTTCAAGACATGACATGAAACAAACGTGCCTCCGAGAATACTGCAAGCATTTTGTGTCATCGGTGTGTGTTGGTTGGCTGATTTTTGGCTGGTTTGTATGGGAAGCCCCGAAGAGATATCGTCCCTCATAGAACGCTTGATGATGGAGGATTTGTTGAGCAGGACGATAGCTCCTGGAATGCCGATGACAGAACTATGTGCTCGTGCGTGGGTCGAGCACCGATCGCGCATAGGCGCATATCGAGTTTCAGCACATGCGGCTTGGGCTGCCGCCGGAATTCTGGACGATTTGATCCAAGGTTCTCCTCAAGCTGCAAGGCCGAAAGCCACCCTCCTCCTACTTAAATTGGACCAGTCAGCCATAGACAAAGGCAGCTGGACGCTGGCGGGGGAGCTCCTCCGCTAGCGTCCCTGTCACAGCACGTGGGACCGTCGATCATAGACGGCAAGTCACCATACAGCAAGTTGCTGGATCCTCGCTGGAGCGAGATAGCTCTGGCACACTTGAAGGACACGGAGGACTATCTCACCAAAAGAAGAGGAAGAAAGAAAACTTCCAGGTTCCTCCAACAAAAAACAGACAATTTATCCAGGTCCAGGTGATGTCCTTCATTGTTGATTTCAAGGTTCTTTGTATAGGGCGAATTTCGTGTGTTTGCCTTAGCAGCGAATGTTGATTTCCGGAGTCCTTTCCTCACAATTTCCGCCAGGAGAATGATGAAATTGGACATGAGACTTGGACTTTTCGGGTCGTCGGGTCGGATGGGTTCTTGTGGTTGGTTGGAAGAAACAGATGTAACAATGCCACATGGGATGTTAGCATTCATAAGAACATCTAGGTGGTGGTTCCAACTATTTATTTGTTATTTTCACACTGATCCTTGGGGAAATTATTCAATTTCAATAGTGTTTTTCACGTCTGGGTTGGTTTTTTCAAGTGGATTGAACCATAACCTATACCACACTGAAAACCCCCGTTTTTTTGCGACCACTCAAAGGACACGTTCTGCAGATCTTTATGTTCCAAGATGAAGGTGGACGGAGGGGCCGTGTTTTTCTTTTCAACGTGGGCAGGAAAGGGTTGGTGTTTCTGAAGTTACTGTGGTGACTTGTCTATAGTGAGTTTCAAGTATTCAGAAATTGCCTATATCACTTTAGGTTTGTTGAGTATTAACTGTGATTTATATTGATTTATGTTTTTTGGGAGTTGAGGAAAAAGATTTGCTCCTTGTTTTTTTGTGTTTTTTCCATACCCTATGGGCCCTATAGCATCCATGGGACGATGATATATTTACCTACTAATTGATATACCATAATCATCAACAAAATTAACGTAGGTATCTCCTTCAGTAGCTCCCAGGAGTTCCTGCCTTCCGGGATGGAAAACCTCCGTTTATCGTGGAAGTTCCCCAAAGTTGTGTAAGGTTTTTGTTGGCTGTCAAAGGGGCGGAGATGTTTATTTGATGCCCAAACAGGCACCACCTTAGTTTGTATTTCGAGTGTCATTTCTCATGGATTGACTATACACATTCCATCTACCTTGTATTTCTTTTGGCAACCTAGTGTGATATAACATGATAGCTAACATGATCTATAATGGTTGTTTTTTTCCCCACCCAGCATGCTAGCTGGTGTCAAGTGAAGTCAATGGAAACTCCTCCCTGTTGGTCCCTCAACATGTGAAGCGAAAATCCTGGTGGTCCACTTTGACTGATGGGGTTTTGCATCCAAGATGCATGGAAAATTATGTGCCGAAAGAGCAGGTTTTGTTTTGTGTATAAACCATATGACTTACATCACCGAAAACGAACATGGCAATGGAAAACCATGGAAAATCTTCATTTTTTGATAGGAGATATACTGTACATCTTCGTTCAAATGGTTGGGTTTTCCAGCCAGGTATTCGTTAGGTTTTCTGGGGGGGTAGCATCTGTTTCTCAGGCTTGGGGGGAACAACAAAAAGCCCAAGTTCTCATTCCCGTTGTTCACGAAGATACTGTTGATGGAAAGAATCCTGCACCAGTTGATAGGTAGTTTATCGTAGTTAATCCCACTATTTACAAGGTTTTCTACATCCCAGGTGGTTCGCCGGATTTCGGAACCATCAACAGTATGTCAGGTGGAAAATTGCAGTGCCCTGAGTGACACGGAATGTGCATCCGAAAAGTCACTGTGCCGGATCATGGGAGTCGGGTGGGCTCTGGAAAAAGCCTTGCCCTACTTGGAGGATCATCCCAGGACCTCTAAGTAGTTAGGATCACCCTCATTTTTTCTCAGCCATGAAAAGGCCATTTGGAAGGGGAATAACACGGGGGACTTACGATCACCATGGTAATGAACCACTTGCAAGTCCTGGGATGATCCTCCAAGTAAGAATCCAAACACCTCCCGATCGAATAGGATCGAGGGTTCCAATCCCATCCCTAGGAATAAAGGGAAAATCTCGGATTTTTAGGATATATCTGGATCCTTAGGGTTGAGATTTTTTGAATTTCCTTGGAAATACGGCCATTTGTCTGAGAAATCTCTTGGTGTTTCTTAGATTTTACACTCCTTGAAACTAAGACCTAAAAGCTCCTGAAAAATGCTGGTCTCCCAGATTTCCTTTTGGGGCGTCCGTAAAGGCCTACTTTTTAGGGGGAAAAAAACGGTTCGGTTTTTAGGGATTTTAGGGGAACTTTAGGCCACTAGAAGTTGGTTGGTCATGCCTACTGACATTTGGGGCTGTGAGTTTGAGGGCCAATTTCACAAATCAGCAGGTATTTGGACATTTAGGGTGTTTTACTATATGCCCAAATGACCTCTAGTTTTCAAACTTCAACCTGAACAAGGCCCAAACTCCAATCAAATCAAGGGTCATCAGAGGGTTCCAAATATGTATATATATATACATATAATATATATATATATCGTTTCTATATATAGAAAATACACATTTGGGTCATTTGGGTGTCAATATCTATATATATACATATCTTTAAAATTGATATATATATATATATGTTGTATTTTTTCATAAACAGTATTACACACCAAAACCATGTTGATCTCAATTTTGCACCGTAAAACCTGAGGTTTTTTGCTGAGTCCGATTCCGGGATTGTCCTGTGTCAACCAGATGCTCTAGGACTCTCTGTGGTACACTCGGGACAACCCTGGGCTCCTCGTGGAAAGAGTCCCTAAACCATATAACAAGCCAGTAATTTTGAGGGGTGTCCATGTCAAACAGTCGGAAACAAAAACAGATCCACGGCGTGAAAAAACGCCTGAACAAAGAAATCATCAACTCCCACCAAAAAATGTGAAAAGAAGCCTTTCAACTGTTCATTGCATGCAGCAACTTTCAAGCCATGAGATTTTTTCAATGAATTCATCCTTCAACCTACCAAAAGAAAACTTCAGGACATTGTATCAGCACCGTTGCCGCAGCTGTGAAGTCGGTAAAATGTCAGCTTTCAGAGTGACTTTGGTGAAAAAACCAGTTGTGAAACCTTGGGGGCGGTGACCGGGGTATAGAAAACAAGGTACGTGAGGGTTTTGTTTGATGAACAAGCAATGAAGTGAAAATTGTTGTAAGTTTTTGGAGACTTGTGATGATAATTATGATTACAAGTAAGGGAACATCATGAAAACCACAAGTTTGGGCTATTGTTTCAGGGTCCAAAACGGCTGAATGACTTAGTTTGTTACAGGTCCAGAGGGGTTTGGGGTCTTCAAAACCTCTGATTTTTAAACATCATATCTTATAATTGTTCAGCTTATTTGGAGATATTTCCTTACTTGTGGTCAACAAACAACCCAACCATCTAAATGAACTTGGATTTGTTTAGGCTTATTTTTTCTAAGTACCATTGAAAAAAATCACCATCAGACCTTCATGCTTGGGGGAATCCAAGCATGTTTAATCAAATCCGAGGAACCTGAATCAAATGAAATTCACAAAGCCTTTAACGCTGGCCGTTGCGGCTGGCACTTAGATAACAATGTGGGTGTTTCCGAGAATAGGGGTACCCCCAAATCATCCATTTTAATAGGGTTTTCCATTATAAACCATCCATTTTGGGGTACCCCTATTTTTGGAAACACCCATGTATTGCCAAGGCTGTGCCCCCATGATTTTCCTGCGAAGCACGAGCTTGTCAAGCAGTTTTTTTCATTTTGAGGAAGAATTCAGCTTGGTGCAAGTAATTACTAATGTACTTACATACCCTCTGGTAAACTAACATAGCAATGGAATATCCGCCTGTTCAACGGGAAATACATCTTGAAAGGGTCCATTTTCCATTGCCATGCTAGTTTACCAGAGTGTATGTTGAATATCATTTGATTCAAAAAATGTCCTATGAAAAGTTGAACATCTTTTCCTGCAGATGTTGTATAGGTATCCCTATGTCACCATGTGTTTCATATCTCAAGTTCCATAGTTTCCATAGAACTGTGTGACGCAAATGGCAAGATGCGCTTGAAAAGTTGAAAACTGCAAAGGCTTTGCATCGGAATGGCACATGCTACCTCCAACACAACATCCAGCACCACATCCAGCACCACCAGTACGACAACATCCAGGATGTGTAGCTGGAACGGGATGTACGATGTCTTTTTTTTTGCAAAGCAAGCTATGATTACGATGGCTGGTGTAATACCAAACAGGTTTTTTTTCATGTTCACCTCCCTAAATGTGGTGGAAGATGATTTGCTTTTGGATTTTGACTCATGTTTTTTAAAGATGTTTAAAGTGTTTGAAACCACCTGGACAATGATGAAACTTGAACCATCTTGTTAGCCAGTTTGGAGTTGTGGATGGGAGTGGGTACATACGTGTAGCTTTCCTACTATTACTATGTCAGGTTTTTCCCATTTTTGTGCGGCAGAAAGTTGAGAATTTTCAGGAAAGCTTCCCTTTTCAGGGTTGAACAGTTTTTTCAGTTGTTGAACATGTGCAATCAACCCATCCAGGAATTTCTGATTTAAGTTGAAGGTGTTTTTTTGTTTTGATGTTTGATATTTTTGTTGCAATGGATTTTTTACTATACCATAGAATTCATTGACACTAAGTGACACCATCCGCAACCGTCACAGCAAATGCAAAAGAATCCTTGGAAGTGGAAAATGGAATGGGTTCTTTTCTATACAGATCCGTTTTTTATGCCAGAAAAGGGTCATTCGATACCTCTCTTGGAAAACCCAAACCCCGACGATCGCTGGAGATGGAGGAGCACGGAAACAACAACTGTGGAGGTGATTTGGCTGAAAATCAAGATTTTGAAGGTGTGATATTGGAGATCTTACCTCAAAGATTATAAGTAGATAATTTTGGAGGTGCGTGTTTCTTGCCATCATTTTCGGGAACATCCTTATCTGACCATGGGGGGTCACGATTTGGAGATACATTTTGGGAAGCCTTTTCATGCCCCTGGAAATTTCAGCCAACCACATGGGGCGATTTCTGGCAACACTTTCATCATCAAACACACCCGCCCAAGTTCAAACAAAAGTTGTCAAGCAGTTTTTGTGTGAAGGACTGAGTTCTTACCACGTTCTTCATGCTTTACACTATCAAAAAAGGACCCTTTCCACTTTGAAAATACGCAAAGCTCCATGTTTTCAGGCTATCCTAGTCATTTTAGGCTCGCACAGATTCCACAGCATGGCATTGTGTTCATAAGTTATGAAACTTCATTCATGCATGGAGGTTTTTTTCCCTGAATATTTTGGGTCCCCAGATCAATAGAAAATGAAACCCCCTTAAAAAGGAACCGACTGTCTTCAAAGTTCCCAATGGTCAATTGCGAAACGCCCGAGATTAGAGCCTAACGAAATAGAAATCCTTTAAGGGCGGTTCATTCTAGAAGAAAACCGAGCTTCCGGGGTCCCAAAAAGATGACCAGTCGACACGTCTTCGACACCTTCGAAGATGTCAGGATGCCAGATGTGTACCTGGACCTTCAAAGGGGTGCCAATTAAACCCTAAGAGATGGTGAATTGACACCATGTAGGAACCATTTGGCACCCCTTTGAAGGTGCTGGTACTTGCAGTTATGTTCTTCCTAATTCTTGTTGGCGAAATCTCTGCCCACGAACTTCCCGGATCAAGTGGTAGAGAAAGTGGTTGGAAAGTGCATTTTCCCCGGATCCAAATTCTGTGAGGTTTTTGCTGGAAAGCGTCAATCTTTATTGTGAAGTTGATGGTTTCTTCATGGTTTCTTCATTTAATCCATGTCATATACCTTGGTTTTTTCTAGGTGTCCGTGGCTGCCTCAGGGCATATGGTCTTGGGGGCTTAAAAAAAAAAACGCCAAAATGGCGGAGCTTACATGATGACAGCTGTGCGCCACCATTGGTTTGTCCACAAAGAATCCGGAAGGAGCTGTTTGGCATATTACCTCCCTGAAATCTAACATAGATACCCAAAAAAGCCAAATTCTTGAAAGGAGATACAGTTTCCAAACCATCATTTGTGGTATCTATGTTTTTATGATGGTGTTTATGTTTGGGTGGTGGTTTCAAATATATTTTCTATTTTCACCCCGATCCCTTGGGGAAGATTCCCATTTTCACGTGCAGATGTTTCAATGGGGTTGAAACCACCAACTAGTTATGTTTTGTTTAGACCATATTGCCCCTCCACCCACGACCAAACATTTGCGGTGTCGTGGACGGACCTCACATATCCCCACAAACGTATTTACGTCAGGAATCTACACCCCAACCCCAAAACCTTATCTCAAAACATACCACAATCCCAAGTTGTAAAATATTCATTCATGATCAACCAATCAAATCTCCCGCATAAAAAAATAAGTTCGATTCAGTAACAATCTATCATGGCCAACGTATTTCCCCCGGAGAACCAACCGGAGAACAAGCCACGGGATGTTTCAACCGTTGCTTCCAACCCGATGGAGCTCGGTACCAGGGAGAGATTCCACTCTTCGCGGCGTCTTGTGGTAGTGAGACGTGTCCTCAGGTGGGGAGTACCACAATGTCTTTCCGTGAGAATTTGGAGTTGAAATTTGGTGGGGAAAATATAGATGCAACAAAGATATACGCATACATACAGAAATATAGGAACATACACAAAAAATATAATAAACATATACGCAAAATAGATTTCTATACAGTAATTAGACATTTGACCGTACATATTATTTGACCTCAAAGGCAAGGATTATTAGAGTCATCTTGAGACAAATCCGCACCTATAAGTTGAGGTTGGATGGCAGATGTTCTCCTTGGACCTTTTTGTTGGTTCTAATTGACCCGTGCACGGTCTCCACATGTGTGACCTAAATTGATAGACATGCCGTTGATTTCAACAAAAGGTTAGGGAATCCCCCAAGAAAATATGGACCGTAACACTTAAACTCCCGTAAGTGTCATGGGGTTTCAATGTGTGAACACATAAGAAAGCTTTTTGGATCTTTTGGAATGTAGAAAATATTTTGAAATGAAAAAACAACACTCAAGACTCTAGAGAGCTTCTAGGTACTAGCACCTCCCTGAACAAAATATCTATTTTATCTTTCAAAAATGCCCTTCTTCAGTCTAAAAAGGCCATTTGGTCAACGGAGTGGATGCTCTGGGTGGTTTACAGGTGCACAATCTGATATGGATGTTTCCGAAAAAAAACAGGTACTCCAAAATGGATGGTTTATATATAATGGAAAACCTTACTAAAAATGGATGCTTTGGGGGAAAAAAACCCTATTTTCCCATATCTAACCCCTGGCACTTGGAAGCTTCCCTGGCACTTGGAAGCTTCCCATTTGCCCACATGGTGAAAAGACATTGTTAACCTTCGAAAGTTAGATTGGCTGCTGCAATGCTATGCCAGGTGACTACAGCCTTGTGTGATGGTGAATGGAAACAGTTGCTGGGCTCGGGTCTTTAACGGAAAGGCAAATCATTCATAAAACCACTATCCCTATAGACATCCAGTCATACCCACCGTGGTTCGTTCGGTCTTTGGAGTATTTGATTGTATGAGCCACATGTGTTAAAAGTTAAAAGATGTTAACAGCAGATCCCGAACAAAAACAACACTTAGATGTCCTCATGGGATAGCAAACGGGGGAATATGTTTGATTTTTCCCAATCACCTTAACCCTAAGATTCCAGAATTGATTGTTGTAATCCCATCCCCAGAATGATATTACAGGGAAATCCTGGATTCTTAGGACATACTCGTATGTGGATCCTTAGGGTAAGCAAATCGAAGTTGTTGATTTTTCACTGCGGGTGTTTTTGTGTTGTTTTTTGAATACCCCGAAACTGCTTCGAACCTTGAAGTTTGTTGGGCGATTTGTTTTTCGGGGCAGCCAGGGAATTGACGGAATCGGTTGTGCACCAACCATTCAACAACCATTCCGGGAACCCATAGGATCCGTGGGACTGGTATATTTACCTACATTTACCATACAAATCAACCAAATGAGGTAAAATATACAAATCGTTCCATGGATACTATTGGGTTGGTTATTGGGATGTTTACCCGATTTTGTTGAATTGTTCATCAGGTATCCCCCTTTTTCGGGCTGACTGGTGGTGATTTGAGTTGGTCGTTTAAGCTCGTTGGTCGCGTATTAAGTAGGATATGGCTGTCAAAATAGGATTGGAAGTGTAGCTAGACCTTCTACAATATTAATATAAGATGAGACATCTAAATTAGTAGAAACCATGTCTTATATCATCATTGCTTGGAAACCTTTCTTTTGATTTTAGCACATTCATACTATAAATATGACCAACGAAGGTTGCCACAAGGCGGCACTCAAACTTTGAGCATCAAAAACCATCAGTGACCCTTTGACCGAAGTTTCGATGAAGTTTCAGCCTTTCCAGCGCTGGATGAAAAAATCACACATTGAATCCCAGCAGTTAAGGACTGGTACCTGTCGGTGTCATTGCAAACGATTCCGGCCTCACATTGTAATGTTGCTCGGTTATGGGTTCCGGACCGGAGCAGATGCGACCGCGACTAGCTGTTTGTTTGTTACGTTGGTGCTGATGATTTTTGGTTGGGGTTGGTCAGGTTGTTTCAGTGAGATTTTCATAGATTGGTTTTTGGTGTTGTATACATACATGATGTATATATATATTTGGATACATATTTTTTATATATAATATACACAGTAATATATGATATATCATAGCTTTCCTGTATGGAAGACTGTGCATTTACCTGCAGTTGCCTGGATTGTCACCCTGAGATTTTGAATGAAGCCGTAAAAGAATCCTAAAGATACAAAACGGGGAAAGAGCTTTTGATCCGGCATGGAGAAAAAAGAAAGGCATCTCAATTCAATTCACGTTTCGGAATGATTGGAGATTCCAAATTAGGCTCCTAATTTGTCTTTCTTACAAATAAGAAATACATTAGATGCCCTAACACTTATTTCTCCACTTGGGATAGAATTCTTTAGTAGGGAACTTTCTTCCAGATGTTGAATTTTCAAAGAAATCCCAGTCCCAAATTGTCCAAAGAATTCCCAGGTAAACTTTGGGTAGGTTCCCTACCAATTCTCCCGACAATATTCAATCAGAATTTCGCCCAAGTGGAGAAATGGAACCTCTACTACAGAAATCAATCAATGTTACCCCAACCAAATATTTGGAACCCCTATGTTCTTTACAATCTTGATTTGGGATTCTACTGGTTTGGTAACTTTTTGGGGTTAGATATTCTTTAATCAGTGATTCTCTTGGTTTAGTGATCATGATCCACTTAGGGGTACCCCTCCCTGAAACTAACAGTTCGCACCGCACCTCAAAATTCATGGGTTGGAAGTTGGAAGACTAGTTTCCTTTAATTTTGGAGCAAAAGGCCTATTTTCAGGGGGGCAACTGTTAGTATTTTCAGGGAGTGTACCACATATAGTAAACAACCAAGTACTATACCATACCCCTGTGGACCCTGTGGAATTTTTCACTGGATCTCAAAGATCCATTTTCACCTGGGAAAATCTTAAACATCTTCCCAGATGTTTGTTCCTTCGTTTTTTTGTTTTGGGGGGGGGAAGAAGGGTGAAAACCCTTCCGGTCAGAAAAAAAAAGCTCCCAGGCTTCAAGTGAACACCTTGGGTTTCAATGATTTCCTGCAGTCCAGCGACCTCACCAAGTCGTGCCTTGGAGTTCACCTGGATAAGTTGGAGATGATGTGTTTGTCGCTGGTTGAAGTTAAGGGGGAGGTTGGTTGATGTGTGGTTTCAAAAGTATATATTTGATTATATTTGTATACGTAAATAAATGTAATATGTAGTACATTATGTATGTTGATATTTTGTATCTATCAATATATATATATATGTATCATTTTTATGTATTTATACATATCATATATCATATTCAAGTTTTTTGATATGAATTCATACATCATGTCATGTACATATTTAAGTATGCACATATCTACATAGCATATAATGCGTAGATATATTTATATATATACATGTTTTGTTTGGCATGGATTTGTATATGTTTAAATATATTTATATATATGCATTTGGGGATAGTTGTGGATGATCATTAAATTCTACTACTACGTGCCAGTTGTTGGCAGTTGTTCTTAACAGCAAATATTCGCGAGAGAAAACCCATTCCAGATGTTCCATGTATGGAATTGTTATATACCTACATGAATGGTTGATGTTTATGGTTTTCATGTAGGTAAATGTACCAGTCCCGTGGATGCCTTTCGGTATTTGTTGTTTAGATGTAGCCAAGAAAAACTTAAGTAGAATTTGATGATCATCCACCAAAATCCTTTGATTTGTTGTGTGTTCCCATTGATGAGATATCCGCTACTCATGTTTGTTTCACCCCAAATACGCTCTTATCATCTCTTAAAATGTTGGTGGTTGGTAAAGTACGGTTTCGATTTGACCAGATAATACTTGTAAAGTACCACCTTCTTCTAGCAGGAAACGTGCCATAACCCACCAAGACGAACCTTACTTGAACGCTGTTTCGTGAGGTGATGTTTACCAAAAACCTTAGTCGATATTTTGACTTTATCATGACGTTTTTGTCAAGATGTCGTAGTCATAGTGATATGTTGATTGTATCAGAACATTTAATCAAGGTGTCATAGTCCTCAATTTCAGTGTGTGTGTGTATCATATATTTACATATACATATACCTGTGGATTCACTTATTTTCATATAGATAGATAGATAGATAGATAGATAGATGTCAGTTGTATCTTTATCTCTTACCCTACCTCCCTTAGCCCCCCGGAAAACACTCCTTCCAAGATTCCACGGGTCCACGGGGGTCCTTAAGGTGGTCCTTCTTGAAATCGAAGATGTCACTTTGGCAGAAAAATTCGACGTTTTTTGCTGGTTTCTTTTTCGAGGGTCCAGGGTCCATGCACTCATGGGCATGGTAAATTGGTGGTTTTTGTTGGGGCCCGGTGGTTGGGATAATCCGATTGCATCTCCTTATGAAAGGGATTGATATATGTGGGAATCCCAAACCACCAGGTCCCAAACCACCCACACAAAGCCTTAGTTGACATGAAGGTTTAGCCACCCTGAAGCTTCGCATCTGAAAAAGTTACCCGGACCCAAAAAGGACGATCATAGTCTTCCAACCATCATTTTTCAGGGGTGAGCTGTTAAACTTCCGGGGGGAAGCACGGTCCAGATTTTCTGGATTTCTCCAAATTTTATTGCACGCCTCGATACGGAGACATGAAATACGTCCCTCTATAGACATGCAGCAAAGCGGTTCCTTTGCTTGGAATTTTTGGAAGAGTGACTCAAGTAAGGACTTTTTGAAAGTAGCCCTTAAGGCTTTCATGATTGCAGTTCAGATGGAAAATCCATCATTCAATTGAAGTATAGAGGTCTTTCCCTCTATGTAAAATTGTTGTGATTTATGCGCGTAAAGTTTCATGAATTCAATTGAGCAAATGATCTCAAGCCAAGTTTACCAAAGACGCCAGGTGTTTGATGTGAAGAATTTGGGTGTGTTTACCACCGTGATGTGTTTACGACCCAACCAAAGTTCCCCCCCAAAAAATGGCCAGTGGTGTGGTGAATTGTCTAGGAAGTTCACCTCTTAATAAACCACGTTTGGGATTTGCGGGACATATCGTTTTTGGGAAATTTTCCAGGTCAGATGGTTTTTGCTTGGTGTTTTTTCGCGTGTGCCGTGTTTTTCCATTTAATCATTTTGGCATAAAATAAACACAGCATAAAGTATGTTGGAATTTTTCCCTGATCTTTGGAGCCGCAAGCAGCGTTTTTTTTTGAAAATCAAAAGTAGGGTGAATGACTTTCAGTGATAAATTGTGTGGCCCAACATGTTTGAAAGCTTATATCAGGAAAGAAAATTCCTGCAATTCTTTGGGGGCAGAAACCACCAAGATGATTGGGTAATTCGTTGATCCTTGACACCTTCTGGAGTTGTGAGTGAGATTTGTTTTCACTTTATGGGCCACCAACGAGTTGATGTTTAGCGACCCGACCTGAGGGTTTTCCATGATTATACCCTCCCTGAAACTAACATATCCCCTGAAAAAAAATGGTTGGAAGATGTTGGAAGACGATTCTTGTCAATGATTGTCCTTTTTGGGTTTCGGCCTATTTTCAGGGGGGAACTTTTAGTTTCAGGGAGGTTAATAGATAAGACGAAAATTGTTTTTTGTTGCAAAACTTGTCAGGCCGGAATCCATTCTCATCAACAGCTCCTATGCTACTTGGAGTGTGATTAGGGGCAAACTAAACCACCGAAGTGTTGGTAGTTTAACGTGATGAGAACGATTTTGTATGAGAATATAGTACCAGTATAATCCCAAGAATTATGCATGTATCATAAGTTGACTGTATGTTGATGATGATTAGGTACTGTTGACATGATTTGCTTTCCATATTTTGTTGGTACATATAGTACTGAAGTTGAGCCCAACTGTCATATATCTACCAAAAAAAGATACAGGACATTCCTGGACATGGGCAGGGGAGGGCTGAAGGAGGTAGCGCAAGGGAGTAAGGGAGATGGGGTTCGGGCTGGTGGTACTGCTCAGGGCCGCATCAAGATGCGGCCAAGCAAGAGAATTAGGATGTCGGTAGAAGGGAAAATGGATTTTCGACATCCAATCAAAATAGAAGTACCTACGTTTGGTTGATTTTGATGGTAATTGTAGGTAGATCTACCAAACATGGATCCTATGGGATATGAAAAGTAGGTGTACATTATGTGTAAATTGGTGTGGACCTTTGAGCCTTAGGTAGAGCTTGGCAGTGCTCCATCACGAGCCGCCTTCTTGACAGGCGGGTTTTTTGCCGAATGACAATGGGTGTTGGGAATTTTCACAAAATGCAGGTCCACCATTTGGAAATGGGGATAGTTGGATGTACCCCGATCCCAACGTACCCCCTATGGGAAATCCCTATATAAACCCTATTTTGTGGGTATTTATGGGTTATAATCCCCAAGAATCCCTAGAACCCCTAGAACACCAATTGTCCCTTGATTTTTTCAGCCCAAGGTGTTGGGATGGGATCACTGTAAGAACTCAAACTTCATGATTCATGTCTCAAGAAGCTTGAAAAACACATGCGGACCGTTGACCGAACACTGCAGGTTCTGGAGTTGTACTTTGACATGGATGGTTTAGTATGTAGGACAAAACATCCCTGCAATATCAAAGAGTATTGCTATGGTTCAAAACCTTCCATTTTTGAGGGTCCAAGGATTCTTAGGGTAGGATTTGGAATATCCTGAAACAAACATTCATTTGGTGGTGTCTTTTAACCAGTTGAAAATGCTTCTCTCAAGCAGCTGAAAATGTCCGCCTTCTTTCGTGTGTTTTGTTACCTTATCTGATAGCTGTTGAATACCAATTTGGAAGGAACATGAAAATAAGAAGCCTATCCCTTGCGAGTCCAAGACGAAACAAAAAATGGTCTATAGGATGATCCATGTAAAGGATTCCCTACTACCAAAGGGCAAAGTTTGATCTTTGGATTCCTGGGTATCTACAATGAAATAACATGTTGTTCAATACATAATATATATATATTTATTCTACTGTGTATCTTAGATAGTTGTTTCCAACAACATACTTTGGGGCCTGGAATGCCATTATGCTTTGAAAACTCTTATCAACAGCCCCTCCCGGGCCCTACTATTGCAAAACGTCAGCTAAAAGCAAAATAAAGTCTCTTAACTTAACTTCAGATAATGATGTATCACATACTGTAGATTCCATGGAATACCCTCCTGGAAACTAACATATCCCCTTTTAACGGTACTTTTGAAGATTATGTTCTTTTTCAACATGTTAGTTCCCTGGTGGGTACTCATCTACATGTGTGTTTTTTTTAATTTGCAGGACCATGGTGAACAGTTTACCATTTGCAGGTCGATTTGCTGGACAGATGAGTTGGGCTGATGCACCTAGCCTCTCTGGGAACGAGGTCGCTGCTGGGACGGAGAGGGAAGAATTTCCCTATCCCATAGCATGGGACGAACGGTATTTTTTCCTACATAATTTGGTTGATGTTTATATATTTTTTATGGTAAATGTAGGTAAACATACCATGCACATATATATATTTATATATATATACATATATATATATATACACATGGATGCTACATCCGAATATACCAAAGATATATATATATATTTATACCAAAAATATACCATATATGTTATACATCCATCAACTGTTTATTATCAAATATATACCATCTCTTAATTTGGGAGTCGTAGCATGTCGCCACGCGACGGAGCCGTCAGGGTTGGAGCCCTCCGGGTGTCTCGCAGCATCGACAGCTGGGCTCCACGCAGGGGGCCTTCGCACAGGCCGATGAGGGACGTATAGGACCAGGGTGGTTGGGTTGGGTTGGTTGGTTGGTTGGTGATCTGCCCCCTTGGGGGATGGTTAAGTGTTAGAAAATCTATATCCTGTAATTGAAAATTTGGAACAATGTATGTGAAAAGTGATGAAGTGATCAACGTTTGTTCAAGTCAAATCATCAACTGATCAGATCACGAACTCAAATCATCAAATGCTGAACTCATCAAATATAATCAAATGATTGGTTTTGCACCGTCATTGACGTTTCATAATGAAACGAAACAGTTGAGATACATAAACTCAGTACATCAGTGGAAATAAACAGAATCCTTTTGGGTCCAACATCGTGCATCCAAATAGGAAGGAGGAGAAAAGCGGACTTCAGGGGAAAACAAAGCGCCCCGAAGGTGAACCCCGGAAAAAACTAACGGCTGGAACCTGAAATTCAGGCCGTCTTGGAAAAGGAAACCACCCATTTTTGGGGGGTTCCACGTCAGTTTTCAGTGATGTAATTGTTGATCTTTAACAATAAATCCAACCGTTGGCAGGCAGCATCCTTTACTGTAAATGTGGCAAAGCTTGATGTGGAAAGATCCTTAAATAGTCAACGATAGTGGTGGTTTTGGTGGCAGCAGATTTTTCTTTTGGTGGTTTACTATGATAGGACATATAAGGCTCAAAAATGATCTCACCAAAAATAGCTACACCTACCAATCCATCATATGTGAAAGGGGCGCTCAGGAGCTGAGGTCGTCTCTAATCCTTTCATTACAGGAAGTGATTTGGAGCTACCCGCTAGGTTTTGATGAGCACATCTTAGCGATTCCAAATATTGAATCTGGTCCTCTTGGTACAGGCGCAATGCTCATCTGTCGTGGGTGGTCAGTATGAACCTCTTGATTGACCTGCTAGTGGGTACTGGCAAGTATCGCTATCTCACCACATCGTCTGTGCGGTTGCGGTCCAAGGCTTCTCTGCAGGGTCATTCAGCGGTCTGCTTCTTGCACCTATTGTGGAATCTCCCTCATGTGAGAACTGAAGGCAAGCTAGGAGGCATTGCACTCCCACCCAACTTTTGAGCAAACTGTGCCCGGTGACTCCAACATGTATCGGACATTGGCCCGGTTCATGTATTGTCCGTGATGTCTTCGCCAAAGCCAGATGATTTGGATTGCCATGAAACACCCCTAGGAAATACATACCTGGAGTTTCTGGAAGAGTGCCAAATGTAATGCCAAACCCATAGGATCCATGTATGGTAATTATATTAATATTGGGCGATTTGTATGGTAATTGATTGTAAATATCTCATAGGATCCATGTATGGTATATTTACCTACATTATGGTAAAAAATGGCCACATTCAAGAGGAAATGTAGGTAAATATCCCAGAATCCCATACATGGATCCTATGGGAAACTTATTTCCTGGATTTTCATGAGGATATTCCCAAAGTCCAATTCCTTGGGATGATGTTTTTGGCTTGTTACGTGGTGACGAACGTCCAACGTGCAGGTTGGTGAACATACCATTGCAGAAAAGCTTGGTGAAGCTGGATACAAGCCGGGATGCTCATGAGAAAACGCAGGGTTTGAGGGTTTTAGGTTTTAGGGTTTTAGGGTTTGGGTGGTGAGGGAAGGTGTTTTTTTGTCCATTTGGGTGATGTATGATGATTTGTTTGTCCGGCATGAATGAGATACAGAATGCTAAAATTTGCAGGCGTTCTGACCATAATGAACAGATTGCAGTTTTGATGTGTTTTTTGTTAAACCTTGTGAGGATCTCACAATTTTTTGGGGATTACCTAAGTGCCTCCTTTATAGTACCCCTAAGATTGAGCAATGACCCAATGACCCTAGTGATGTTGACTGTTCAGCTACCAAAACGCGCTGAGGAGCTATGCTATTGGGCCGAAGTCTTAGATTCGGCTTGGATGACAAGCTTTGGATATAGAAATCTAGGTGGTGGTTTGTTGACTTTTCAATGTGTATCTGCAATTATATAATTATATATGTATAGATGCTAGTTAAACTGTAGACTAGGTGTTGTTGATTTCCAAGGTTCAATCAACATTTAAGGGGCAAGTTGTTTGGATTTGTATACATATCCTGTTAGGGTGCTGCTTTGCAGCATTTCACCATTTCACATCCCAACAACCCCTTCGCTTCAGGAAATGGCAAGCCGGTGGTGTGTTTGGGAGCCTAGACCGTCGATGGAAAAACTTGATTCGTGGCATCTTGATATGATATCCAGAGGAGTAGTGATCAAAACCACGGTTGTTTAGTGTTACACCCCTGAAATTTAACATGGAACCTGAAAAGAAGTCCCTGGAAAAGGAGATTCCTTTTGGAAACCATCATTTTCAGGTTCCATGTTAAATTTTGGGGGAGTATATAACGGAATATACTGCCCAGTTCTATTGCAGATTATAAGAGAAGCCATTGTCAGGTTCCTTTTCAACCGACCATTATAATCATAATGAAATGTCACAAGGGTTTTGATTACTGCTCAGATACTTAATGTCGAAGACTCTTAAGAATCATGTTGTTGATGCAATGTCGTTTTTTTGCCATGAAAGGTTGCATGTGAAATCGGGGTTCGATCCTACATTTTTTTGACATGTGCTTGACGGGGGTGTTGGAGGTTTAATCATTCTATCTCAAAGTGTCAAAAAGAAACCTCCAATTCCATGTCTTGAAATGAATTTGTTAAAAGTTGCTTCCACTCATTAAACGGTGGAAAGGTTATGACACTAATACGTTTCTTCACCTAAATAAGCATTGCATCCATCGTGGATGCCTCTATTCCTATATGAGCAGTCAAAGGAAACCTCCGTTTTTTTCGGGGGCTAAAATACGGACCCTATATATTTTTCTACCTCAGTTGTATGTTGTACAACGGGAATATAACAATCAACTAATTAGTTGGAACTACCTTGAAATCCAGTAATCCAGTCACTAATTACGGGTATTTTTTCCATTTTTTTAGTTTGGGGAAATCCCAAACACTAAAAACCTTCAGTTGTGACTGGCATCCTGGGGCCCCGGGGGAAAAAACCGAAACGATACGGCTCCCTACGCAGCCAACGAAGCCGCCGCAACTCAGGTCCTGGAGGATGACACCTGGTGGCAGAGGTTTTTCCAGGCAGCGAACGTGGTCCAGTGCGAGAAGTTGCCAATTGGTAGGGAAAAAGAGACATCTCAGCGTTGTTTCACACACCCCATGTTTTTATGATGGTGTTTATGTTTTTTTGGTGTTTTCGGGATATTTGTTAATTTTCACCCCGAAAATTGGAAAAGAGTCCCAATTTTGACTAATATTTTTCAAATGGGTTGAAACCACCAACCAGATGTAAATTGGCACCAACAAAAAACTACGACTTTTTGGAGCATTTGGAGCAGTTTGCCCAAAAGTTTCTGGTAAAATGCACCCCCGAAGTTTAAAAGTTCGCCCCTGAAAAGGGACCATTCTAAGAGGAATGGCTTTTCTTCCAACTATCATTTTTCAGGGGCGAACTCTTAAATTTCGGGGGTGCATTTGTTTCATTTTGATAGAGGGGATGTAATCATGAAGCACTACCCTACTTTGTAGTCATTATGACCTATAGGTAGTGGTTTCAAATATGTGTCTATTTTCACCTCTATTTTGGGAAGATTCCCCATTTTGATGAGCATATTTTTCAAATGGGTGCTTCAACCACCACCACAGTTAGAGAATATTTCAGCTCTGCGGAAAGAGAAAAGAGAATGGAAACAGAACAGTTTCTTCAAAGCCATGTCCAAAGTTGATTACACCAAATACTAAGGCCTTTTTTTTTCTCTCCCTAAGGATCAGGTGGGCGAACAAGAAGAAGACCACCGAAGTGAATTGGCGTCACGCTCATGGACAAACTTGAATCTGAGACCCACAATGCTCTCCTGCATCATGTCAGTCGAAGCTTCTCACAAGCCTCTCAGGAAAGCGCAGACAACATGGAAATGGAATTGAATCCAGTGCCTGCAGACGGCAATTGCTTCTTCCATTCTGTGTTGGGCGCTTTGAACTATCACCGCTACAAGGCAACCCAGAGAAAGGACACTGGGTATGCTATAGAGCGGCATCACGTCCAAGCAGAAGAAGTGCTTGCGAGCAAACTTCGCTCGTCCATTTTGGATGGTGATTGCCAAGATGCCGAATGGCAAAAGGTGGCTGAGATGTTAAATGACCCATGGGGTGATGCTGCATGGGGTGATGCTGGGCCACCAAAGAGGCGAAGGGCCAGCAAAGCAACAGTGAAAGAACCTGTATGACGGCAGGGGTATGCAGGGGTGTTTAGGTCCTCAAAATAGCCAACTTTGAGATGTCAGGATACCCCTTGGGGCTGAAAGAATGAGTTCGCAACTTTGAACAAGTGTAGTACCCTAAACTTCAAATAGTGAATGGCCTTTTGTGCTGAGTTACTCATATACTTGGTGGTGGTTTCAAAGTTTTTTATTTTCACCTCTATTTAGATCTATCTAGGGAAGATTTCCAATTTGACTATATAATATTTTTCAAATGGGTTGAAAGCACCAACTAGTATAATATAGGCATAGTTGTTGTTTTTCTTCGGTGTCTTGTCAGTGTCTCCAGTCATGCTCCACATTTGACTCTGAAGCCAATGGCATCTACAAATATCTAAATGTGTAAACCCTGTTTCCGAGGGGCTGATTTTCAGGTTCCATACTAAACTTCAAGGGGGCTATCCATGGACGTAACTAAACATTATATGTTGGGGGCTCCAAATTAAATGGCTTCAGCTAGCAATTCTCACCAGGTTCTTTGGGAGCTATGACGATTCCTCGGACTACGTGAAGCATTGACCCTCGGCTCAAGGACTGCGTAAGCATATATGTTCTGAAGTTTAATAAGTTGTAGTGATTCAGAAGTCGTTTTTCAAGCATCTCACCCACATACCTCTGGAAGATACCCAAACGGCCCGAATCACCAACAGTTTCTGTTTCGGAATTTCTTTTTTTCTGGTTTGGCATCTTCCCAGGGTATGGCAAAATTATTGAGGGTGGGGCAAAATTATTGTGTTTTTGAATAGAGAGGCCAGCGCTGTGAGCGCCCTAAAAAACGAAAAACATAGCTGAAAAACATGTCTTTTGTGATAGGTCATATGAATATCTGAATATTTGTGAATATTTGTGAAACACAACCATGGGAGTGGAGGACATTTCCAAATCCTAAGATATACATTCTGAAAAACTCTTTCCCCCTTGGAGGGTGAGGAATAGCTGCAGCCTTGGAGTGGATTCCGTGTGGCCTTGTGCAGGTGACATGAATGGTCACTACGACTTGCATTACGAGGACTGATCCACTGACGAATCGCAACATGTGTTTTTTTTGTGCGGAGATTTGCCTCTTCAGGCTCAGGTACGTTGCAACTGAAGTTTCAGTCGCAAATTTTGCAAAAGAAGCTGTTTTTGGATGAGGTACACCCTGCCCAAAAATTCACATGGAATGGAACCAACAAAAAATCATCCCCCTTGGTTTGAAAAGGAAAAAAAGACAGTAGTCTTCCAAACCTCCATGACTTTGGGGTTCAACATGTGAATTTTACAGGGTGCATTTCCAATATATCAGGAGACTGAGCAGTTTGAAGCCAATGGATCTTGGAGATTCCATAGGCATTTGGCGGGTGGGTGTGACAAGATCTGAGAAAGGTGGCTTGTGCCTTTAAGAGGGGGGATAACATTCAACCTGACTGAAAGGGTTGTAGATGTGCATGAATATATATCTTACCTTTGGTGTTGGTTTCAAAGTTTTTGTGTTAGATATAACATATGTAACCCTTCTTTCAAACATACTTCCTGTAAGTATGTTTCAACTTACCCACTCAAAATCTGGGCTTCCAAAAAAAAAATCAAAGTCCCTCAACCAAAAACACCCGAAATCCCCATCATAGACCGATGGATCTGGTCAAATTAGTTCGCGACCTCACAGGGGTGCCCCCCGAAAGGTAGAAAGTTCAAAGGGAAATGTTGGAACCCCTAATTTCAGGGAAATCAAGGTTGATGATATATTATGATTTGGCCAGTTATAATGATATTTCCTACCTGTAACAGTATTTCATTATTATGTGTATGGGTAATTTGAAGCTGGGGATGATGACGATGATGATTGGTTCAGGCCGTATCATTACTATCCTTCGGGTCCAGAGGTGGCAGGGGGTCTCATCCGTGCGCGCTGCTGACCTGGGTTTTTGGGTTCACGTGGCTGGACATGTTGTACCTATGTGGTGTAATTATTCATTGTTGAATGAGCCTTCAGTATATGTAAACATGAATTTTGGTGAAATGGTGGCAGAGGCTTTTGCTATATTTCGTTTTTGGAAGGTTTAAACATCACCCTAAATTGGGCTTAAAGTGATGGCAACCAACCTGTTAGTATAGTGATGTTTCAGAGGCCCTTCTTTTGGTTCTTCGATTTGGGTGGATAAAACCGTGATGAACTTGAGCTTATTGCTGTCAGAATATTTTTCTCAACAAGCGGTGGTTTGGAAAACGGAAGTGTTCAGTCTGCCTAATTTGGTGGCATCATACTTTGTAAGATGAGCAACTGCATCAAACAATTTTCATCAACTGGAGCCCATCGAACCTGAAACATCCTCAAAAACATAAACACTCAAAACTATCATGTTACTTAGGACAAAATCGACACACACATAGGTCCATTCCCCAGAAAAGGATAGCCAAAAAAGCGCCTCTTCCGGTTCACATGATGTGAGTGACACCCTGCATCCGTTGCACAGCGATGGAGCTTAGGTCGGGAAACATGCCAATAGCATCTTCCAAGAAAAGGCCACACAGCACCTCGACGCACGAAAAGAAAACACGAGTGTGTCGGATGGTGAGTTTTGGTCGGATGTGAGGGTAGGCAAGGTAGACCGTTTTATAGAAAGTGCAGGTATAGTCAATGAGGCATCGTCATTCAAAATACTTCATGCTTTTGGCAACTTCCTGCCACCTTCCAGCTTTGAAGTGGACCTATCTCTTGCATGTTTCTAGATGGAAAGATCATGTGTACCATTCAACCCCGTTTAGCTGGGTGCTAAAAAGTGACAGCCAAGGCAGCTTTGACAAGAGATTTGGAGCTACCAGCTTCCGATTTCTGCATATTTTTTACTTCTTCCATAGTGAAGCCCTGGTGTTTTCTAAAAGAGGCTTCAGATATTATCTGAGAACTGAATGTTACAACGCATGGAACTGAGGTGAAGTATTAGGTTGTTGTGTTTTTGTTGGGTGGGAGAAAGGGGTGTCCCTCCCTGAAACTAACATATCCCTTGAAAATGGATGGTTAGAAGACAAAAATTCAATTTGAAATGGTCCCTTTTTGGCGGACATGTTAATTTTCCGGGGGGGGTATTCCGAGTCGTTACAAAAATGAGGGAAAGGGATCCATCAAGGAATCAAGGATCACACTCTGAGGTTCATTCGGGAGCACCAGATGAAATATGTTCACGATGGAACACCCATGTCGGGGATCCCAACATATCTGTTTAAGTTGGTACGGTTTCTGCATTTGTTGAACGTCATGAGTGAAAAACATAGTTACTAGTAAAAGGGGTGAAAGTGTGTGTTTGTTTGTTTATTTGTATTTGTTTACGCGTGGTATATTCAGTCATTCAGTATTCAATGTATTCATATCAATTCCTTGTCCAAGTCTAGCAGGTCAAATTGCAATCTCTTCATTTTGAGTCGCGTGCCTTAATAAACTTCACTTTTTGCAGGATTATATACATCGTGGGATACAACCAAGTTTTACCGTGTGTACAGGGTATATGCTTCCAATATGTTTCCATGTCACCCTTATACCAATATTAATGTGTCCCCATGTTCAAGAAAGCGGGAAAAATGCATGGTCCAACTTGTCCAACACACTGTGTGAAAAATGCTTTTTTTTTGGTGGCAACACAATAGGTGCCGCTTGGATTGAAGACACAAGAAGTTGTTACTGCATAATGTAGTACATAATGTATACTAGTATGTTCTACTGAAATGTTGTTAATGATAGTAGCTAAACGCAAGTCTGTCCCTATGAATATGATTTGATATTTGTGGTAGAAGGAGAGAAGTTCATGATATGTTCTGCATACAAGTCAACTAGGTGAAGTGGATTTTCTTCATATACATGAACTGGACCACATTTCCAACCCAAACATACCAAAGTCTTCTCGGGATTACCTGTGATGTGTAAGTCCTCAAGTGGTCAGGCAAGTTACAACTGGAAGAACTGAGTAATAAAACTTATTTATTGAAATCTTTCAACTGTTTCTATGATGATCTCGGTTTCCATCATTGTTTCAACCTTTTCGGAAGCAACCTTCAAAAAACAACTGTCTTCCACTGTTGTAGCCCCTTTTAGATGGCAGGTTTTTGTACTATGCCCCTATGAGTTTCCAGGAGCCTTTGCAGGTGTGGAAGATTGATGGGAATGATGTGGATGATGGGAATGTAGGTGACAGCGACAATTCCACTGAAACCTTCAAGATGACAAGGGTCTTGTGGATACAGCCCTTTTCTAAGCCAGTGAGATCATGGTTGGAGTGGAGTGACAGGAATCATCCAAGAGGAATGTTGTTTCAACAAATTCATTTCAAAGTGATGATGGGAAGACTATATCAGCATGATTTGGATCTACCTTTTAAAATCATGCCTATACAATGGAAACAAGCTTTTGCTTCATTTCATTTAGGGAACTTAAATGGATTCTTAGACTTCCAATTTTGAGACATTAACATAACTTCTTCGGGCCGAGATTTTGTTGTGTCACTTTTGGCTGGACGTAGCGCAGTTGTTGGTTGTGGGAACCAGGGTTCCAGCCAAATGGACAAGTGTTCCTTCCATTAACTTCATAGTCACATGATGTCACATCAGGTCACAAAAAGGGATGAGAACTCAAGAAAGCTGACATGTATTTATACAGACATACATAAATGAATTCGAATGGTCCTTTGGTTCTGTTATTCTGATGGTGAAGTCTTGCTTTGGGTGGTTTTTTTCTGAATTTTGGAGGCTACATCCAAGTAATTGACCCCCTCTCATAAAGCAGCTGGATCCATTCAGATTCCAAACCTGCCAAAACCGGGGTGTCTTAGTTCTGTCGGCAAGTGGAACATTCGATTGATGTATTGATGATTATTGATGTATATATGGAGTTATTTTGGTTTTATGTATTAATTATATGTATTATAACATCCTATTAACATAATATCAATATCATTGCATGTTTAGTATTATAATTATACTTCAATACATGTCATATTTTTATGTCCCATGCTATGATACTGGTATGATGTTTTATATCCTATCATATCATATTTACTATAACAGTAGATGGAATTTGAAGATCTCCACATGTCAAAAGGCCTGTTTTTTTTGTGGGAAAGATGCCCTGCACTACGAGGCTCCCACATGGACAGCTGAGAATTGCACCTTCGAAGAAGGCCGTCCCGAAAAAGATGAGAAGAGTACAAAAAGCTTTGTAAAAAATACTAGATGGCGGTTTCACATATTTTTTTGATGTTCACCCCTGGGGAAATGATCCAATTTGACGAGCATAATTTTCAAATGGGTTGGTTCAAAAACCAACTAGAATACATAGAAACGGGATTTGAGAGGTGGGAGCCGAAAAGGGTGGTGGGTGGTGTGCATGTTGACGCGTCCAAGGGGCTTTTCCAATGCAAGGATATGTTGATTTTTTGGTGGTGCATTTCCTTGCAATGTTGAGACGTGCACAAGAACTTGATACCCAAGACCATATGAATTCGAAAGGGAATATTTGATTTACCGTGTACAGTACGTGGTTTCGAAGATTTTTTATTTTCACTGCCTTGTGTTCCACGATTTACATTTAAGAACATAGCACTTTTTTCGGAATGGGTGAAATACAACTGAATGGTTTGTACGGTGTTTCGTTACAGATGGGTTTGTATGTGTTTACATTCGTTTGGGAAAAACATCAACCCGAGATTTTGTTGGTTAAACACGAGGCCCTGTATATTATATGGAATTTGTTTGGCAAGCAAAAGCAGTATATAGTTCCAACAGTCA
Organism: Breviolum minutum Mf 1.05b.01; assembly: GCA_000507305.1. NCBI lineage: Eukaryota > Dinophyceae > Suessiales > Symbiodiniaceae > Breviolum > Breviolum minutum. The sequence continues at coordinate 62,916 of DF241494.1, forward strand.
TCAGAATTTCAGGATACATAAACAAGAATGACAAGATTTTTTCAAATGCCTTACGGTACAGCAACTAATTTACATCCTGAAGAATTAACAGCTTGAACCCAAAGTCACGGAGGTTTGGTTAGTTTAAATTATTTTCCTTTTTTCAAGTTAGGGTGAATTACTAGGTGTCATGTTAGTTTTCAGGGGTGTAGATTCTTGTCACCTTCATTTGGTTGGTTTTAAAGGATCCCCTTCATCTGGGTACTTAGTACTTATTAATTTTCAAAACAAGTGAACTTAAAAACCAACGGGCCGTGAGGTTCACTCATTATCTTTAAATTCCCTTCATCTATTTTCCTTCTTCTTGGTAACTTATAAAAATTAACTTTCCAACTATATAGGCACTCATTTTCTTCCCAAATTCTGAATTCTGGGCCCTACATTTACCATAAAGATCAACCATGCATGTAGGTAAATATACAATCGTCCCATGCATCCTATTGGGACACATCGCTGGCCCCTGCGCCCGCCAGGATTTCGTTCGGCTGCCAATGCGAATCGTTCCTTGGATCTGAGAGTCGATCGGTGTGTTGAGGCTTTACCTCGGGGTGGACACCATAAACGGTTCCTACATTTTTAGGGGTTATCACCCATAAATTGGGCGTTTGAAACCTTCATTTTTCATGGTTTTGGGGTCCACGGGTTGTTACATGGGAAAATCGGGCCCCTAAAGATTGAAGATTGACAGGTAGCTATTGTCCCTTGGTGATGGTTTAGAAGAAAATCTCCGATTTTTTCGGGACATTTCTCAGGTGATGAAATGGCAAACCCTGGCAAACTGGGTGAAATAACTAACCCTAAGGGAAACACCCAGTTATTTTAGGCGGCATTTTTGGGCTATTTTGTTCAGGAGTGGCAGGGCTTCAACTTGGTAGTGGTGCTTCAACTTGTAGGTGGCTCCACCCTAGGGAAAGTTGATCCAATTGGAGGAGCATGGTTTGTTTTTTCCAAGTAGGTGGTTCAAAAACCACCTAGATGATGAATCATTCCACAAGGATTTGTATTGATTTGCAAAAAGTGTAACATGTGTAACTATTGACTCTTGGAACTGTCTTATAGACAGGTATGATATGGTATGATTAGATGATATTAAATGTGACCCATTTTTGGGTGGGATCGAAGAATGCAGCATATGCAGCCGATGTTGTTGATAAATTCGGAAAGATTTCCGTTAGAAAAATAGTGCATGAAGTTTGGGTTGGTGTCATATGATGACTCTGTAACAAGCTGCATGCAAGGGGGGGGGAGATGTTTGTTTTGGGGAACCAAGTCTTGCGAAAGGGGATGAAAAGAACAAGGTGTTGGCCCTACCAATCAAAATAAAAGGTAGGTAGGATCCCATAAGTCCCATTTATAGGGGTTGAAAATAAGCACAAAGAAACCCGAAACCCATTTATTTTGCCGCCATTTGTAGGTGTAAAATACCTATGAAATACCTAACTCCATGTATAACGAGCGTTTCCCGGGGTCTTCACCTTGGCAAATACCCTTCGGGGTGTTTTCCCTTTAGGGAGGCGCAGAGAGAGTTTTTGGAAAGAAGAACACGCAAAAAGGGCATTACTCATTCACGAATTAAATAGCAATGCATGCATAAATTATGTAGTTTTGTTTGATGATTGTTTTGTTTGATGGTTGTTTTGTTTCATGGTATTCACTGTATAGTTGTGTGCTCAATTCCTAATTTGTTGCTCAGCAACATTTCCTTTCAACTTTCATTTCAGCTTCCGTCCAGAAAGTTTGAGGTCAAACGTTTTGCCGAATGGTGTGAGTGCCCAGCAGGATTGGGGTGTTTCCAGGATTTCCAGTACAGTAATTATGTCTGATCTGGAAGAATGTGGAATTTCCACATGGAACCACTGGAACTCTGCTAAGGAATTAGCGTGGATAAATCTAAACACTTGTTGAAGTGCTTCGATGTAAACATGAGAGTTGGAGAGTGGTTTTTCCGTGAAAATTCAGAAGTGTTACAAAGTTCACGGCTGTGCGTCAGCGGTTCACTTCGGACATCGTGAGGGTTTGGATTCTTATATGATACTGTTGATGCTTCAGAAATCCGGCTACCCAGTTGAGGTTGGTAGTTTATCCCATTATTTTAGGGTTTTATACACCCCAGGTGGTGATTGCCGGATTTCAAAAACCATCAACAGTAGGGTTGCCCTTCAAAGAAAAAAAATCAAGCGCTGGTAGCTCCACCATGTACATGTATTGTAGGCTAACCTTGCTGTTAACATATGCTGCTTGATATAGTGTTATATATCTTAACCATACCATCCATGTACGGTATATTTACCTAGATTTGGTTGATTTTTGTGGCAAATGTAGTTAAATATACCAGTCCCATGGATGCTATGGTCATGAACAATGTTCGCATACAATATCGTATGCGTGCTAAACCTATTCAAGAAATCATAACAACCAGCCAAAGAGTTGCTTGGGACGCGTTCGACCACCAACTGTCCAACTATCATTCCAGTAAACTAACATAGCCATGGAGATCATCCCCCTTTAGTCCAAGCATAGAAACACAGTATCTGCGAAAGTGTGGATTGCTTATTGATTTGATAGTTTACTGGCGTGTAGAATGTTTTCCCACGTAAATCTAGCAATATATGCATATTTTTTCATATAGAATCATACATGCATATATATATATAGAGATATGTATACATATATCTCTATATATATATACACATGATGTCATATGTGATATGTATTTTCATCACATGCACATGTACGATTTCATATCATATTACATATTTACACATATGTTCATATACATATATAGATATTTTGTGGCAACCAGAAAGTCCGTGTGTACATTCCATTCCATTACTGTACCTGTCATTGGTTCGAATCCCACGAGAATCTCCCCAAGGCGACATCCTTGGATCAGAGCATTTTTGCAATTGCAGAGGCCATGACAGGCGAACCAACTGAAAGCTGGGATGATGGGAGCCATGGAAGCCAAAAATCTGTTGCTAGGTGGTGGCAACTCAAATATTTTTTATTTTTAACCCTACCTACCTGGGTAGATGATCCAAAATTGACTCCATATTTTTCAAATGGGTTGAAACCATGGTTCACCTGAAAAATGGCATCCTGCTTTAAAGTAGATTCCGAACTTGGAAACCATCATTTTTAGCTTACAGGTTAAACTTGGGGAGGGGTAGTCAGTAGTCGTTTCGGAAGGGAACTCCGGAATTCCATTCGCGTTTAGGAATTATAGGCCAACTTGCCCAATCTTTAGCATTGCTCCAAGACTAGCTGGTGGTTTCAGATATTGTTCATTTTCACCTGGATCCCTGGGGAGATTTTCTCCAATTTGACGAACATATTTTTTTCATCTGAGTTGAAACTACCACCTAGAAGTGAATTTGAATGAATTTGATATTAAAAACACGGTGGTTTTTTGTTGTTGTTGTTGTAGTAATTTTCTAGTATGGTAGTCCCACAAACATAGATTTGGAAAAAAATACAACAGATTCCGTTGCTCAGAAGCTGATGGAAGTTAGATGAAGTTAGTAGTAGTAGTAGTTTATTTGAGCAATGAAAACAACCATGTTTATGGTATATAGGGGATGATACTACACAGTTAAATGGTGATTATAATAAACCATTGTAAGGATCCCTGTTGAACAGCCAGTATAATGCAAAGTAAGGCCGGGTTTTTTGCGTGGCTCATTTGCTACTTCTTCTCCATTTCGAAGTAAGAAAGCATCAGCGCCTTCAAGTCACCATTTACAGTAGTTTGTGCTAAACAACATGCACAAATGTTGAATCAAATTGAACTTTGCTTACCTTGGTAAGGGAGTTGTAGTATTTGAACAATTGGTTACATATTGGCTCCCTTTGTTTTTCTATAATCCTATCATGATTCCCGTAGGCACACACTGGCATTCGATTGATATATAGTCTTTGTAGGTAAGAAACGGGAAGGGACTATACTCCCGGTGAACAAGCCATAGATTGGGTGTGGCCCCTTCCCAGTAACAGTGGCAAATAAAGGTTTATAGGGATTCCCTACTAAAAATGGAATAATCCTGGTGGTCACTGTTACTGGGAAGGGGCCATACCCAAGCCATAGATGATTCAAAATTCCAACGACCTGAGTGAATTGGATTTTTCCTTGACAGGAAGCTTCCTTGAAGACAACTGGATCATGGTGGTGACCAGTGATAGTGGAGGTGCCCAAACCTACAAAACACCTTTGGGAGAAGAGAATTGAAGTTTTTTCGCCACGATTTTCCACCATAAAGGACCGAAAGTTACATGAGAAAATCGCGCCCCTAAAGATTGACAGGTAGCAAGTCCCTTGGTGATGTTTAGGGTTGTTTCAAGTAATTATGGCAAAGCCCGAGGCAGTGCCCATAGGATCCATGGGACTGGTATATGTAGATCACTGCAAATGATCTATATTCAGCCTTCATGATTGGGATGTAGGATCTGACGTAAGATATGTAAGTAGTAGTACTTAGGATTAATTTATTCATGATATTGATCCATCAGGTTTATGTTAGTTCCCAGGAGTGTAGTGTTTGAAATCGGCTGGCCCTTACTATTCGGATATGAGGGAATGAAGCTACTGTGTTTTGACTGGTTTATGATGGGGATTGGAAAATCCCGAAAATTCCCTGCCAAGGGTCAGCCAGTACATTAAATTGTTCACAGTGGTTCAGTTCAGAAGGTAAACCACCAAAGTTTTAGCCCTGAAAAAGATGGTTGAAAGATGATCCTTTCCTTTTGGGGCCTGACTTATTTTCAGGGGCGAACTGTTTAACTTCCAGAGAGTATGTGCTAGATATCAGTGAAACTCAAAGGTCTCACCGTCTCACCCCTGACACTTTCGATGTTTCTGATGTGCCTAGTGACTCACCAATGTTGTCTCGAAACACATGTTGCTCCACTAATCTAAAATCCTGCAAGCACGTCATTAGGCAACTTCGAGTTTTAAGGGCATATGATACAAGGTCTTTGTGTATTGGGCTTCTATGATGATTCCATGCCTCACTCTCACTATTTGGTAGTTCAAACTTGTCGTCATCAAGTTTCACATGTGTGCCGTCATCACTTTGGCAAGCAACTGCCGGGGGGGGAACTTCCCTCAAGATGGTTTCCAACTGCGGCGTATTTCGTATGTCTTTTCTGTTAAAATTTGTTTCCAGGCCCCGAAAACGGTGTTTTTTGACGTTTTTATTGTCTTGACATTTTTTTTTTGCAGGAATTGGGAGGTTGATGAAATATCACAGTTTTGATAGGTGGCTTCTTTGGTGTAAACATTGGAACTTGGAACTCCTGGGAGACTTTTGCCAGACAGATGGGAGTGTTACTTGTAAAAACGGACAGCAACGCTTCAACATGTGGATGACCAGTTCAACTTAGAAGTGCAGGCAAAAAGGAACACATCAATAAATTGTGTGTGTATTTCACTATGATTTGGAGATACTTGGACTATATCTCTACTTCATGTATTTAAATTTGTTGCATATACAACTTATAAGGCATATTTTTGGGCACAAAACGGTTTATATCTATACACAATTCCCCACTCACTTGCAATCTAATCATCCATTCCTGTTCCATCCGGGAAAATCAGTGAGGGACCATCTCCGGTCTCCCACAACCACCAGGTTCGGTTTCACATCGAGGTTCTGGTGGTAGTAACTGGCCTCTACGTGGAAGCAAAGGTGTGGAATGTCAGGAATCGTTGATCCAAGTTCAGTGGACTGTTGAAAACGAACAGTTTTGATACCTAAAAAAAGGATAGTTTCTGGAAAAGGTGTCACACCTTGAGTTGTTTTTGCTTTGGGGGGGTTAGCTGTTGTTAAATTTCTGGAACTATATAAAATACAAATCTGTTGAAAGTTTTGAATCTGAGAATCCTCTACTTGGCATGGCTGTGAGGATGGTGAAGGGGAGATGACTAGGATTTTTGCCGCGAAGAATCTTAAGAAAAGCGTATGTGTGTGTGTGTATCCTGTCTTCGTGACTTATCAAGTGTGTGTCTAGAACTTCTCAATTCGTGGCGCACAACCCTGCAAGCTCACAGATTACGGAGTGGTGCAGGGCCTTAAACGTGCCGGTGCAGTGGTGTGTGCACCTGACTCGTTTGCCAGGAAGATGGCACTCGAATGCCTGCACACAAAGCAATTGCGTCCGAAAAAAGACTTGTATGAAGCCTCAAAGCTGGCCGACATTGGTGATCGGAGCATCGCTGTGACTTCGGTCATGGCAAACGTCTTCTACGAGTTATCCATGGGAGCCTATCTATCGAAGCATTGGGATTGCCCTTAGGGCTCAAAGAACACTGCACGGGTTTGCGGGCTATGTTGAATATCGATTCATCAATTATCAGGGGGAATATGCTGCCGCAAGAATGCAGGAATTCCAAACCTTGCCTGCAAGGAAGTCCTGGAGATGATGGCATCAAGAACTTCATAACATTTAGTTTGTCAAGAAACCATACTGGATTTTGTTTGGGTCCTAGTGATTCAGTGACTCAATTTTTCCATCGTAGGGCCCTTTTTCTCCATGAGCCAAGTCAGGTGTCACGATATTGAACGTATGTTTTTGTTAAACACGTCTTTTGAACCAAAACATGTCCTTGAACGTCTTTTTGCCAAGGGTAGAAGCCGTGATTCGTACCGGCAATCGCCTGAAGAAATGAAATAGAGTCCCTGAAACTAAAAAAGGCATGCTAAAAATGGCAAATGTTATTTTCCAACCATTGATGTTCAGGGCACGAAGTGGCTATCTAATTTATATATCTTGCAAGGTGGTTTCAAAGATTTTTCCCCCGATCCCGGAACAAACGGTTACGAGGGGAGCTGCAGATTCAGTCTGATTCGGCCTCCATGTATGGATATGTATGGAATATCTATATTTAAAACCATAAATGTTTAGCCAAAAGGTAGGCAAATGACATTGCATGGGCTGCAGATGGGCAATGTAATGTATAGTTTGAAATTATTATGTTTGGGAGGCTATCCAACCTATTGTCATTTGTGTTTTGCCCACCATTTTTGAAAACCCCCCTATATAATATAACCTAAGTCCTGGGTGTTGGTTTCAACGATTTTTTTGGTGGGGATGCATGAGATGAAAAAAAATCACGACTTGAAGATGTTTCAATTGGAATCCCTGGCCGAACCAATACTTTTTCGGGGAACTGTCCCGTATCCATATACCTTTCTTACTGTGGATGGCTGAAATCCTGCACCAGTTGATAGGTAGTTAATCCCATTATTTACATGGTTTTGTACATCCCAGGTGGTGCGACAGTACCAGCCGTTTTTTTATTATTATCCGAACTTCCAGTTTGGTGGGATATGTATCCTTTCCCCTGCTTGGAGGATCATCCCGATTAGTAAGTAGCTAGTAACCCCCATTTACAAACCATGAATGACCAATTTGGAAAGGGAACAAACCTCTTTAATCCATCTTAATCTACTTAGGGGACTCACAAACTATGGTTGCTAACCACTTACTACGTGGGATGATCCTCCAAGTGCCCCTCCAATGAAACTTCCCCAAATGAAAGGATCGTATTCCCAGCATCCATCTTCAGGGGCTCCAAATGCTAGCTTCAGGCAGATACGGAAGGAGGATCATCCCAGCTGGATCCCAGTTGATATGGTAGTTGAAATCCTAGTATTTACAGGGTTTTTTTACATCCCAGCCCGGTGGGTTTTCTCGCCGGATTTCCGTACAACGCAGCCATCCGCGTCAGGCGAAGTTTGGGAAGGTGGCATCAGGACAGGGTCGGTATGGGTCCGTGGTATGCGTCCCGGGACCCTCCCTGAAACGTAAGATTCGGGATGCGCCCTTACCGCAAGGATCCAGGTATGTCCTAAGGGATTTCCATGGATTTCCCCTACAATCCTATTCTGGGGATGGGATTTAAACCATGAATCCTAGTCTAGGGAGGGTGGATTCTTAGGGTTGAAAATCAATGGACTGCAAGATGAACATTTTGTTCTGTTATAAAATGGCCTATTTTTGAGGGCTGTTGACTGTCGTTTCAAGGGAAGGCAACAGAATCCCCTATACACATTAGTAGGGTATTAAAGACTGCTGAAACCTTCATGAATATAAGAATAAACCTGCAATGTACAGTACAGAGTTTGGTATTAAGAACCTCACTTTTTAAAACCTAGCCTAAAAAATATCCTGGGACAGGTTGTACATACCAATAGATTCTATAGGAATTCAAAACGAGCCAGGCGAAGATTTTGGTGGAACCTGAACCAACCGTTCCTTTGGTGCCACATGAATAAACAGTTGTAATATTAAGAACTCAAAGGAAGCTCTTAATTGAAAAGTATCATGCATATGATAGTGTTGGGTTTCATAATCTAAACTGTATATACTTTAGCTTGTGTACTGTAAACATCTCATATACAGATACAGTTTCTATTCTAACCATGCTGTTCTTAGTGATGAGGAAATGAGAAGTGGATGACCATTTTTCCTGCTACATGACGAGCAAATGAGCAATACGGCGGAGGTTGAGCACCAGCCAGATCATATGGCTTCTTTACATACATGTTTATTCAGATACTACCGGGAGGAATTGCCATGGCGACGGACCGCCAAAACGACCGGCTCGCAAGGACGCATGCCATGGTGTTGGGAACCCATCCGGAGTTGGAATTAGCAAAGACCAAGAACCACACGCCACACAGTTGCAAAGGATCGGTTTATTGTAACAAAACACAACAAGAGGTTGGGGATTCATGGATGGATGGTTGATTTGTTGTTGGCGGATTTTATGAGGAGTTGTATTGTTTGGTGTTGTTTGAATGTGTTCGTATTATTATTAATCGTTTGGTGATGGCTGAGTAGAAACGTGGAAAAATTATGAAAAATTGGTGTTCATGCAATGTACTCCTACTTTCACGCTAGTTGAGAAAGCAGATTCACCGGTATTTTTTTGAGAGTAGCTCAGATGGCTGATGCTTGAAATCGCTTTAAAATTTGTTAGTCTCAACTATAGTGTGACTAGAGACACCTGCATTTACTATACTTCATGGTTACTTGTTGTGTATGACATGTCCCTGCTAGTTGGTATTCACAATATGATCATTCATCCATTAACTGCTGTTTGCGATAGTGTGCAATCCATTTAGGTACCATCATACACTTTAAGCATTGCTTGATCGCTTGTTTCGTCATGAGCAACTGGTAAGAGATTGCCTGGTTGACCCATATTGTTTAAGACCAAATATGTTGAAACCACCAACTATCAAGGGCATTACTCTAGAACCCCAGGGAGTAATCCCTTCAATACTATCAGATCCATTAGTTTAACCCTTACCTGCCATTCTCTAAGCATCAACTGGTGATGATTCTGCTTGATGTAACCGCCTTCCCATTGTAAGAGGTTACATCCCTTTGAAACTACTTTAGCTTTGCCACCAAGGTATTCTGGTGGTTTTATGCACTTAGTGGATTGGCATGCTACGCTGCTCCACTTGGCACACGCAACACCGACAAGCTGCATGGCACACAACTTACAAATGCTGCCATTTAAGACTGGGAGAACGATAGGTCAAAACATGGTGTAAGATGATTTTGTGCATGCAAGAACTTCTTTTTCCGTCTGCCGAAATATTCCTTGCAAAGAGCACCAGGTCGCTAGGTACATCAGGGGAGATCGAGGCAAGCCACCAAATACCATGCTTTGGAAGAGGTTTAGGGATTTGATCTCCAGTTCGCTCACATTGGAATGGAATAGTTTAATGCTTAGTTGATTGGTTTTCCTGAAAATTGCTTGGTTTTATTCACTCACAGATTGTGAACTCCTGGCAACATGCCTTTGAAAAATGCTTGCAATCCAATGAAATTTGGATTTTTGTCAAATTTCTGTGGGATCCGTGTCTCAAAAAATTCTTTGGCACTTATATAAAAATTATAATTTGGCCGGTCTGTAAAACGGCACAGCTCTTTAAGGGTCCAACAGAAGGCACCCATGCACCGTCCGTGAGTCCATGGGTATGAGATACGCATCCCAATCATGAAGGCTCCCAAGGAACAAACGAACAACTCCCAGCTACACATTGATTCATCTGGTCAATTTATAACGACCTCAGCCGAGGTTATTTGGAAAGGTAGTTTAGTAAAGGAATCTCCCCAAAAATGGCCTTCAATCAGGTTAGGGTTTCGGCACAGGCCTCCTCGGGGCGACCCCGGTGGATGTTCCGCGAACGGTGCCATGGCATTTCTTCCTATTCCCATCATTGAACTGGTTCGAAGATACGATTTATCCCAAGATCCTCTTCCTTTGAATCAACCGGTGAACATTTTGCTTGGTGATATCAAATTTGATTCAAGCAACAACAATCAGCTATGTGGCTATATGAAAGATCCCCAAATCTATGGCTCATCGTTTGTTCTCAATCAATCATTCCGAAAGGAGCATCTCAAATGTGCAACTCACAAGTTTTACATTGATGCCAATGATGACGAACGAAGCTGGATGTATGATGCACAACAGATTTATTTTCACCAGGTGCACATTGACGAGGCATTTCCAGACCATTTGCGAATCATGTCAAACAGTTTGGTTATTCCATGGAACGATGATTTTTTATCGGGCAATCATCCGCAGAATTGGATGGTAGAACAATTTGCAGGGGGAATAGGTGGTTGGCAGGCAGCAAAGAACCACTATTTGTCCAATCAACTCATTGGTCCAGGATTGCGAACAGTAGCAGTGGAATCACATATGCCTTATGCAGTGCAGTTTTCTTTGTCCCATAACTTCACCATCCTTGGAGACGTAGAAGGGGTACCGGAAGATTTTTTGCATTCGCATCCACATGATACCATGTTTGTATGTCCAATCCAATCTTTGGGTTGGCAAAAGCAGATTCGCAAATTACCCATTGATGTCTGGTGCATAAGTGCGCCATGTCAGTCGTGGTCAACAGCAGGCCTTCAACATGGCTTCATGCAGAGCAACGGTGTTAGCATGGCAGATAGTATCAGTCAATGTAGAATCTTTCGTCCACGAACTGTCCTAATTGAACAGGTAGCTGGCTTTCCAAAACATCAACATTTTGATTTGGCGTGCAAGTTGATGACATGGGCTGGGTACACAATGTTTCATGCTGGAATTTTTGATCTAACGACATTGACCCCAGCAAAGAGATCAAGATGGCTAGGAATTTTCATTCGATCAGATCTTGAAACAGATGTCATCGAGCAAATGGATTGGCCTGTCATTTTACCAGCAGTGCCTAGAACCTTCGATGTACAGCTGCACCTCGACCATGAAGAACGACAATTTTTTGAACCATCGTTCCAAGTTGCTGAGAGATACTTTGATCCATTGTTGATGCCAGGTAAGCTTAAAACATGGACTAAGGCAGACATCCTTGATGCACGAATTCCCACTAGTGACATGAAGGTACCAACATTCATGCATGCATATGGTGCACAACATGAATTGGCCCCATACTTGTTGGGAACCAATGGGCTATTTGGACATTTTGTCAGGCAAGGACCGGCATTTCGTTTTTGGACACCATGTGAATGTATGATGATCCATGGACATGATCAACCAGTAGTCTTGTTGAAACCGCCCAGATTAGCTTGGGAAACCATTGGCAATTCTATTGCGATGCCACATGCGTTGTATGCACTTCACAAGGCATTTCAAATCGTCCAATTGCTGCTGTCTGATCAAGCATTTGATGACATTGCAAAAAATTTCATTGCACAAAGGTTTCAGGCATCAAAGGTTACTGTACTGCAAGATGGTTTTGCTTGGTACATGGGATCGGAGGAACAAGCCTCCAACATGAAACAACGAGTAGGAAACTTCGTCATGCAATTGAGTTGGGCTGGTTCCAAACCAGAACGTCAATGGCCTCCTAACACTTTCTACACGCCTCAAGAAGGATTGCAAGTGTTTCATGGACGTTATCCAATTCCAAAGCAGTTTGAAGATGATCTTGACATTTCTCCAACTTTGGCATTTGACCTCCTTTTTGAAGTCTTTCTCATGTCATCACCTGGGGAGTATGGGGTATTGAAGGTTGATGGATGGACTACATGGCAAACCCTTTTGATGTTATGGGGTTTCCGTTTTTTGCCAATGCAACCAGAATGGCACCCAGAACTTTTAGACAAGCCTCTACAGACTACCTCGTCAAATCTCAAGATCGTTTTGATGCCACATGAAAACCAACAAGTTCTTGATCAATGTGAAGAATCATTGGGCCTTTTTGCAGTTCCGGTTTTACTTCGGGACCAGATTGACCTTACATTGTATGAAGTTGAAGACATGACCCGATGGAAGACAACCAAACTGAGTCACAAGGTCCATGATGTTTTTGCTGAATGGGAACCTATCAAAGATGACACATTGTTGAATCTGCCAATTGAGATTGGAACAGCTCAATATGACATCCATCCTGACTGCAATCAGTGTGCATGCTGGTCTAGTGCCAGCCAAGTTCAAATCGTTCCGTTTTTGCCGGTCAAAACTGATATTTTGGTTTTGCATTGTCAGGGTGATGTGAAAGATCTCCATAGCATGGCACAACTTTGGATGACTAATGAACACCAAGCATGGTACCATTCCAAAGGAAGACAGTGCAATTTGCAAATCATTGATGACAACAATTGGAGATTTTTATTTCGGCCATCACATGGAACCACAACAACACCTACCTTGTTGTTCAGGAGACAGATGTTTCAGAGATTTCTCAAACAAGCCATTTCATCGTGGGCAACAACTGAGAAGCAAGACGCACAATCCCTGACATTGAAATACCATGGTTCCATCATTTTCCAAGGTGATTTTCAGATGAATGTAGATCTTGGACAATGGCTTCGAATTTTAGATTTCCTTTTCCAATTGACGGTGCATCCAGGTACTGGTATTTTTTTGAGTGCAGGTAACAGGGTTACTGAATCCTGTTCATTGATGGACCTTTTGAACAGGAAACAAAAGAAAGATCGACCAATTGTGCTACATGTTGTGGAATCCATTTTGGGGGGGACAAAAACCACTTCCAAGCAGGACTTCAAACGTTTAGTGGAATCTGGAGTTGCCAACTTACTGTTTGAATTTGGATTGGACTTGCCTCAAGTGACAACTTCTACATCTTTGCTCATCGAATCAGTAGGTCTACCCAGATTGCATCACCTTTTGCATGGAGAACCAGAAACTGGAAGATTTGCTAGCTTCGAGAAGTTGTGCAAAGCAATTGATCTTGAACTCCCTGTGAAACCTACCAAGCGTTCCCATACTGATGGAAAGTATCGAAAAGTTCGGATGCAAACACAAATCCGTGAAAGTGGTGTTTTAGGATCTGAGAATTTCCTCCTTCAAGAAGGATTTTTCCTGAATGAAGATGGGTCCTTTGCAACCATAATGACACAGTATTCGCCAAATGCCAGTGGAGTTATCCTTATGTCGCCGCAGAAAGCTCAGGAATGGATCACAGCAGCCACTGACAAAAGTGTTGATGAGCTAGGGATATATGTACTTGGCAATTTAGAAGTTCCATCTCGCTTCCCAACTCTCAGAATCAACGCACCTGCCAAAGACCATACTGGTAGATCGGTTTTGCTGAATGGTAGTTTGATTCAAATGGGAGAAAAGCAATTGACCATTCCACCATCAGAGACATCAATTGAAACCAATGACGTACAGGTTGCATCCGTGACACTCTGGCAAGAAGATTTTGAACCTGCACTTTGGAGCCGAATCATCGAATCCCCAGTCAGAGCTGCCAAGGACTTGTTAGCACTTGACGGACATCAAGGAATCATGGGAAAACCATGGGCCAGGGTTTATCAAGACAAAGGGGTGACAGTCACACCAGCTCTTGCATCGAGTGTTCAATTCCATGCAGAATTTCAAAAGGGACCACGATTCACGGCACTTCTCAAACGAAGCGGCTTCAACAAAATATTTGTTACTCCGAAGAACGAAGCTGGCCGACCAGATCCATCATGGAAGATTATTTGGTTGCCCGACACAGTCCTTCAGATTGAAAGCAAGGCCACTGGAATTCATGGCAATGCTGGATTAGTGAAGGGCAAGAAAAGTAAGGGACTCAGAGTAGAACAAGCTGTTTTTCGTGCAACATGGGAAAAACTAAAGCCAGGCATTGAACCGCCGGACATCCGTGAGACCAAATTTGTTTTTCGATTGCAGCCGCTCCCGCTGGGCATTGATGCACAAAATCTTGCAGCCTGGGGCACCCAAATCAAGTGGGACATACGTCCCATTCGTGCAGTTGGAGCCAAACAGTGGATCGTTGGAAGCAATGATGCACCCCCCAATATCGTGATGTTCAATGGTCAACCTTTACTGGTGCAGCAGATTCATCAGAAGCAATTTGTTGGAGCAGGAGTCATTGCTGCTGGACCTCGACCATCTCCAAAGAGCAAAGTTCATCAGAACCATGTTGATAAGAAGTTGGCTTCCAATGCATTCAAGAATGGTGATCCGTTTCATGATCCATGGGCATCATATGCACCATCCACTTCAAATGTGAGTAGTGCAGCCTCTGTTCCGACTCCATTTCCAGAAGGAACAGCCACAGCACCAAGCAGATCAGCAACCGGACCGGTCGCCAACTTGTTGCAGCAACAGGAAGATCGATTGCATGCAGTTGAAACAATGATGGGAAAGTTGCAAGAACAACAAACTGACACTGTTCAGACCATGGAAAGCAAATTCAAGACATTTGGTGAGCAGATGAATCAACATGTTCAAACCACCAAACAGCATTTTGAGTTCATGCAGAAAGAGAACATGAGTTTGCATCAAACCATTGCACAAGCAATGCAACAACAGGATCAACGCATTGCCACCAGCTTTGATGAGCTGAAGTCACTGTTTCTTGCAAACCGAGGGGTCAAAAGAAATAATCCCGAACATGATGAAGAACACCTCCCTGAGGAGGATGATTCGTGACAAGCAATTTTGCTTCCCTTGAAGGGAAGTAGTTTGCCATGGATTTTCGTACATTTCTCGCTTCTATCAATACACATTGTCTTTGGGAATCCAATGAGTGTCAAGATTGAAAATTGCAGAAATGTATTGTTGCATTTTAGAATTCGTTTTAGTTTCCAAATGGGTGGCTTCGAACTTACAACTTTAGATTTCTTGAAATGTGATGACTTCAGGATTCCACCTTTCGCATCGGTTCGTTTTGGAGAGGCTAAGAACCCTGGACCAGGGGATAGCATTCAAGATCAGTTGTTTAGGCTTGCTGTCACAAATCCGACTGCTATTTATCGGAAAACACCTTTTTTACAAGCACTTGAATGTGATTTACTTGCACTTTCTGAAACAAGTGCTACATGGGAAGTTCAAAAGAGAGAAGGCATTGCTCTTAGACAGAGTGGATATACCACAGTTTGGGGCGAACCGGTTTTTTCACAGACTTCGTCGATATATGGAGACTCTCTCAGAGGATCTTCCATTGGAGTTTCAATTCATTCCAAGTTTCCATTGAGACCAGCCAGACAACCGAAATCCGACTGGGAACTCTGTGGTCGACTTGTGCATGGTTTTGTAAAGCTAAGGAACATGGAATTTCAGATCATTGTGCTATATGGCTATCCTGCCAATCTACCGCAATCCAAAAATAGAACTGATCAATTGTTGAAATTTGCCATTGAAAAAATGAGGTATACCACCCATCCAACAATAATTTGTGGAGATCTTAACCATCACCCACAGACGCTTGGATCATGGGACATTCTTCAACAAATGGGTTTTGTGACTGCAGAGCAGATGTTTCAAGCACACCATCTTGTTGACCTTCCACCGACTTATGGTAGCTCTACAAGAAATGATGTTGCAATTTTTTCACCACAACTCGTTCCCTGGATTTCAAAGATTGAAGTTGATCAGCAACATTTATTTGCAGGACATAACCCATTGATTGTTACAATGCGAATACCTCAGGATCCGATTTTTAGAACAACATGGCGACTTCCAAAATCATGGATTGAACTATGCCCACAAACTTGTCTCATTGAACGGCATTTTGCTGAGTTGAGCAATGATGTGGGATCCACCACAATCGATTGTCCACTTGAAGCGTGGTCGCAGAAAGTAGAACTTGCAGTACACAATGCATTGCAGGAACAACATCAAATGAACGCCGAGCAATTTCCAGCAACAGGTCTGTCCAAAAAGTTTCGTGGCCGTTGCAAGCAAAGAGACATTGTTAAAGCACCAAAACCAGTTTCAGTTAAACAAGCCTGGGGGGGTCATTACACACCTAACACTGACCATCCAAGTATGCTTTTGAAACAACTGACAACCCAAATCCGAAGAATCCAATCGTTGAAGCATCGAGTGATCAAGAAAGAGCGACTAGGCAATCTTGATAATCATGATGATCAGCTTGCTGAAGAATGGGATAAAATCATGAGAGCTGCTGGATTTCAGGGTGGTTTTGCCTGTTGGATTGGTTCGTTTGTTGAGTTGACGCCCCTTCCTATTGTAGTACCAGACTCAGCCTATCTCTACGATCTTGAACAACTCCTTCGTTATCATACGGACGGAAAAGTTGCAATCTTGAACAAGCAGTCGAAAGAACACTCAACATTCATGATGCACCTTGACCAAAAATTGTATGGAAAAAAGGAATCCTATAGAAAAATTAGAGAAGTGGGGCCAGGTACACTCACACAGATCAACACCACCTTTAGTACCAAAGCCAGAGTGGTTCAGCAGCCAGGTGATGGAACCATTCAACTGCAGCTCAATAGCCTTGATGCCATTGACCTTGAACAATCCTTTCGAATAAATGGTAAGGTAGCTGATCCTATTGACTTCAAGCCGCCTTTCCTTGAAGCTATGATACATGACGCAGAAACACGGTTTGAAACAGAGGTTGATATTACCCAAGAAAGAATCTCAGTTGATCCACAGGACCTTGCCCATGAGCTTAACCAATATTGGTCCCAGTTTTGGTTATCTCATGATTGGAATTCTCTTCAGGATCAAGATGCCTGGCCGGACTTCACTAGCCTGCTCGAAGGTTTGCAAACATATCCAACCATTCGTGTGCAGACTAACTCTGTCCAGCTATGGCGATCAGCAATAAAGAAATTGAAATCAACAACATCAAGAGGAATTGATGGATGGGCTGCAGACGAATTGAAACAACTGCCTGATAATGTCATTCAGGCTCTCATTGAAGCGTTTGAAGCACTTATATCTACCGGGATGCCATCATGGATGATGACTGCGAAAACTATTGCTCTCGCAAAAGTAGAAAATGCAGTACATCCTCAGAAAACTAGCAATTACGGTCTTGTCGCTGCTCTATAGGCTTTGGGGGAGATGTATGACACAACAAATATTACAAGCATGGACAAAAATTCTGCCGAAGTCCTGCACCGGTTTTTTACCTGGACGGGATCCGCATTGGATGATCTATGAACTTCAAGTAAGGCTTGAGCGATCACACCATAATTTGCAGGAGCATCCGATGGGAGGCCTGACACTAGACATCGTCAAGTGCTTTAATTGCCTGCCGAGGCTGCCATGTAAATTGCTGCTTAGCCTTTTAGGAGTCCCCAATCATATATTGGAATTCTGGTATCTTTCCATAGGTAGAATGTTTCGGCATTGGCAAATAGACGGGCAAATCGTTAAAGGAACTGCTGCAAGCACAGGACTCCCTGAAGGAGACACCTGGAGCGTCTTGGCCATGATTGCAGTAAATGTACATCTTGATGAACTCTTGAAGCATCTCGAAATTATCTTGAATACATATGCAGATAACTGGTCATATGCAGCGGAAGATCCTAATGTACATGAACCTGCCATTCAGATCCTACTGAAATTTGCTAAAGCCTTGAAACTCACACTTGATTGGAATAAAACCTGGATCTGGGGAACAGATCAAACACACCAGAATGCACTTGTCCAGGCAGGGCAACTTTTGTTACCCGAACAAATTACATTGAGTAAGGTTAACAATGCCAGAGAGCTAGGCTACATCATGCACTATAAAATGCAAGCATTTCGTGGCACCCAGCAACAAAGGCATGAGTTGGCTTTGGCACGCCTCAAAAAGTTGCAAAAACTAGCAGTTTCCTTACAAACAAAAGCGCATATTGCTCAAAGCTCTTGCATCACAAAAGCTTTGTTTGGAACTCATTTGTACGCGACAGGACAGAAATTTTTTGATGACTTGAGGAGTGCTATTTGCAATGCCTTGACGGGGGGAAAACATAATGCTCAAACTTATCTTGCGTGTTCATGCCTTAGTCGATATGTTATGGATCCTGAACTCTTTGCCATCAAACAGGCTTTGATTCATGCTAGGACCTACCTCACTTTTGCATCCCAGACGGATAAGATAGCTTTTTGCCGTATTGCATCAACATCTCAAAAGCGGCCAGCACAAACTTTGGGACCAGCAGGTGCACTGCAATTCTATCTTGGAAAACTAGGGTGGAAGTGTGGGGCCAATGGAGAAATTCAAGTTGCAGCCTTTGTCACCCTCCACATTTGTGATGCAAATTTGGCAGACATTTTTCACTGGATGGATAGAGCTTGGATGGAAAATGTTTCATTGCAGGTAGCCACTCGGAAAAATATGAGAGGGTTCCCTATGATTGATAGAACACAAACCATTCGCTCATTTACTTCCTTATCAGATGAAGCACAAAAAATTCTTGCCTTGGACCTCACAGGTGGATTTATGTTGAAATCACAAAAACAACATTTTGATGATACCGAAACTTCCACATGTGATTTTTGCTCGCATTTGGACACATATGAACATCGAGTGATGGATTGCCCCTTCACGCAACCTGTTCGTGACCAATTCCCAGAAGTCATGGAGACATTGATTCAACAAGACATCGTACATATCCATTTTCCTCTGCATTTTGAAGGGCCTTGGAAGGAATTTCATGATACATTGCACTTCCATCAGGCACCACCATCAAGAGTGCCTTTTGACTTGCAGTGCGTAGAAATTTTCACAGATGGATCATGTAAAAACCCTGCCGAACCTAATGGCAGATGGGCAGCTTTTGCAGCAGTAAGACCAGTAACACCTAAAGCTTCCATTTTGTCATTGCCAGTCTTAGATGTAAATGACTTGTTGCTACACCATTTTGAAGTAGTCGCTGTAGGAATGTGCACAGGACAGCAAACTATTCCACGTGCAGAACTGCAGTGCGTTTTAGCTCTTTTACCTTTGACGCCGCAAATCACTGTGATCACTGACTCAAGCTATGTCATCCATGCTGCTGAATTGGTACTTGAAACCACTGATATTAGGAGTTTGCATAAATTTAATAATTTTGATCTTCTTCAAAAGTTACATGCACATGCACATGCCGGGGAGCTACCAACTTTCCGCAAAGTGAAAGCACATCAAACTTTGGAGATCACCGATCAAGCTCTTAAGTGGGACAGAATCGGTAATCAAGTCGCAGACCTTGCAGCAAAAATGGCAGCAGACACTCTTGCTAAAGATTTGACACAAGCACTTTCTGAGCAGGCGCAATCAGATAAACACCACAGATCATTTTTGAAGCAACAGTACTTATGCCGTTATGAAATGGCCCTGCTACGAGCCAGGAATCAAAAAACTGATCACACCAAGACTGCGGAAGACGGGGACACACAGCTACGAGACATTTTGAGATGGGATCCTCAGCCAGCAGTGTTTTTTGCACCTTCACCGGATATGGCTGAGATCTCAAAGGTCAGTCGATGGGGGCAGAAGTTTTCAATGTTGGTGATGCAATGGCTTTCAACGCTGAAGTGGCCGACGCAGAAGGAGGCCATATCACCACCGGTGGGAATCACGTGGGTCGAATTGATCATCAATTTTTTGCTGACGACGCAACATACAATTCCGGTGAAGCAAACGAACGATGACAAAAGTTGGGTATACATTTGCAAGGAAACGCATCCACAGTACGATTTTTGCAACTTCAATTTTGGACAGGTGTGTTTATCTTTTTCTGGATGCATTAGACATTTGCAAAAGTTGTCAGATACTCCCATACTGCCATCCGTGGATACCACAATGGTACGTTCCATTTGCATTCTAGGTGGGCATGTATACAAAACTGGATTACATTTGAGACCTGTTATGCTATTGCAAGATTTAACACTTCAACTGGTGCAAACATATGTGGTGGAACATCTTCACGGTGGAAAGACGATTTTTGATGAAATTCCCAAGGTTCCAATTCAGCCCCCAGTCATCACTAACGACTTGGAGTCCACTGTTACTGATTGTAGCAAGGACATCGAGAGTCGGGTGAAAAGATGGCTAAAAAGGCCACGATGATTGGAGGTCACTTTTGTTTTCAGGCAAGTTCCAGCATGTTAGTTTGTATAGGTGCTAGCATGCACTGCCATTTTTGCTTTTTCTTCACGAAGTTTCACATCAGACGAGAACCTGTCGCTCTTTTGCAATTGGCGGGGGAGCTGGCAGGATGACCGAAGAGTGGTGGCCTTCAATCAGGTTACGGATTTATAATAAAATTGCCCAGATTGAAGCTTGGATTCTTTTCGTGTTGCCTTTCTTTTTGAAACGTCCGTTTTTTCTCGGGGCTGTGTCTTTTTGAAACGGGAGTGTCAAAAAAATGAATCACCTACAAGATGAGCCCCGAGCCACTAATAAATAGAGCTACAACATGCTACAACCCCTATCAATGGCCGAAGATGGGGCGTTAACTGGGGTTAAGGCCCCATATAAGTGGCTTGGCAAAACCCTACTTACAACTGGTAGGTGCAGTTCGAAGTCACCTGCAACCACTGTAGGTTTGGATCCGCCCAACGACATGAATGGCATTTCTATGTGGAAGCATCTTGTGGATGACCTACCATCACCCAGAACAGTGCCCTGACGTCGTTTTTCCATGCAAGGTCACCAAAGAATGTGTTGAATCCCCCCGCCGGAAACGAAGGAATGGCTGGAAAATGGAAAATGGACCCCCAGATTGAAGATGTATTTCTTATTGCTTTTAAAATGGTCATGTTCCAGCCAGTCAGAGTCATGTTAGTTTTCAGGCCAGCAGGTCAGTGAGCCTGTCTGACAGCAAGAATTGGGGGTCCAAAATCCCATGTTTCTGATCCCATGGGACCGGATCGGATCCCATGAGAATGGTTATATTATATGGATACATGGATCCAACCATTGATATCCCATTAAAAAACGCCCCCAAACATTCATATATAAATTCCAATAAGATCCACATTGGATCGAACTTTTGGGGGTAGGAATCACTGTATCAAAAAGATGATGATAAAAAAAAGTTGGAATTTCCAAGATTTGGAGGTTTGTCAAGTTGAAAGTAGATTAGATGGCGCCACGAGTTCGCCACTCCCAAGTTATAAGGTGGCTTTTTCGTAAGGAGAGCCATGATTTTAACCAATGATGATCATGGGAGTGGCTAAAATCGCCATTGATCCTGAACCCAGGTGGTATAAAGTTTGGGATTTGTTGATGTTTGTCCAGCCTAAGGATCATTGAAACCCTCAAAACTGGCGTCATTTTTGAGGATCCTACCCCTGCCAAATATAGGTTCAAACCCTTCCATTGGAGGGTCCAAGATCCTTAGGGCAGCTAATTAATGGCTTTCTAACATGAAAAAATTACCATTTCTGGAAGTTGGGGGATGATCCGCCACTCATGGATGCCACTAGGGATCTGTTGAAAGTGAAGCGGGAAAAGAACTCATCTGGGATCTTATGAACATGTCACATCTCCTGGTGGTCACGATGAATCGCATGCCTGGGAGACAAATACAAGTTTACACCCCGGAAGATTAACATAGAACCTGAAAATCATGGTTTGGTAGATGATTTTCCTTTTCCAGGGGTGTATTCTCAGGTTCCATGTTAATCTTTCGGGGTGTAGTTTAAAGCCACTTTGGCTTCAAATCAAGATGTCCGACGTCCCTTTGATGTGGCTTTTTCACCATCATAATCCTGATCCCTACAAACATCCGATTGAAGAAGGGTAGTTGTTGCGCTTCGTTTTGTTGACCCAAACAACGAAGTCTTACCCCAAGCATCATGGTGCCTCGCTTTTTCAATTGACTGGTGATGTCGACCAATGGTATCTCATGAGTTTGACAAACAAACAAAGTACAGCTAGGATTAGGACGTCTCGGTTTCAGTGACAACAGTCAACTAATGGTAAATTGGTGGTTTGGGTTGGTGTCTTGGGATTCTAGGCGTAGCCCTACACAACAATCCTTGGCTGAAGGGGATCCCAGGAATTCAAACTACCAACCCCCAAACCAACACTTCACCATTCCCTGATACACAACTTAGTACTCCATCCCAACAAAAATAACATCCAGTTGCCAGTTGCTTGCAATTTTTTCCATGTTTGTGTCAAAATTTTGATGAGAGTCAACTTTTTTTCAAGCATGAAAAAACGGCTTCCAAGGTCAATGTTTTTAGTTGAAATCACCTGGGAAACTTAGGAAAGTACCTTTTTTTTTAGGCAACTGGTTTTGACAGGTTTTGGGGGGGTTTCAAGTTGATGGAAATTAATGAACAGCTTCTCGTTTTCAAGGCACTCTTAAATCACAGGAAAACTAAGAGTTTCTTTTTGGATGCCACTTAAAACCCATCCATCACATATTCACAGTTGCCCAGGAATTGATTTCCAATGCCACGCGAGACAACGGAGCTGGAGGTATCTCCTTTCGTATCTCGGGCCGTCTTAAAAGTGATGTTTTGAAAACTGTGACATCTTTCTTGAATGACATATAATGATGAATCATATATATAGTTATATATGTATATATTTGATATATTCCTAGTAGATTCTTAGTAGCATACATAATATTTGTGCATATATGTTTGTATATTTAGCTGGACCTCTTCTGAAATTCGATCTCCCCCTTTTTAAAACTGCACCCTAACAGCAAAAAAAACCACGGTTGGACGCACTTTAACTTTGCACACCGTCTGGCCTTGTGTTTTTTTGTTGTCGAAGTCAGGTTCTGGAGACTACAAGTTGGTAATGGCTCCATCGGGAGGCGGGGGAATTTTCATGTGAAAATTTTCCCTGCAATGCGACGGTGGTTGACGTCGTAAGATCAGGGTTGCAAGAGATTACAGCGTTTCCTCTGACGAAAAACTCCCTGAGTTTCCCTGACTTCAAAACGCACTTGGAAAAAATGGATGGTTTTTGGGAGATCGATTTGTTTTCATTTTGCAGGGGGGCTTTTGCTGTTAGTTTCAGGGAGGCTAAGCTAAAGCTGAAAGCCAACGGCTGGAATATATACTGGAAAAGGTCCTGCGAGGCAGAGGCAAAAGATCGACCCAAACCTTCCAGCCAAAAAATTTTCCATGCTGTAACCACTCAGAGTTTTTCAGAACACAACTGGAAGTCCAATTTGAACTTTGGTTAGGCCGAAATTATGATTATATAGTCGATTATACTGATTCTTCAAACTCAAACTTGAACCATTCCTTTACGGTTCAGGATCCTCATATTGGATTGCCACACCTTACCCGTAACTTTTCAACCGTTTTTTCTTCAGGAAAAAATCCGATGACCGGTGAAAACCAAGGTTTTCGTGGCTTGGCATTTCCAGGGTTTCCGACAGGTAGAGGTTTACCCAAATTCATTCAACCCCTGTAAACTCTCACCCAAGTTGCAACCGGGATTCCACTTGGGGTTGCATCTATAAAATATTCTCACTTTTTTTTGGGAGGGGGGCCAAAAAATGTCCCAACGGAAAGGGGGCCCGAGGTTTTGGTTAGTTGTTGTAATTCTAGAAGAATCCTCTCACAGTTTATTCGATTCAGAAGTGGTATTTTATATTGCTTACATAGCTACAGGCTACAGTGAATCTTCATGTGCAAATGATGCATGAGTGTTCAAGCCTGTTGGGCAGAGGGAGTCAAGAGTTCACAACTAGTCTTTATTGGCATTTGTATGCATTTGTACATTATAGCTTGTATATATAAGTGTCCAGTGCCCATACTGTTGTGTATTTCAAGTGAAGTTGTTTTTTTGGTGAATCCCAGTTTCAATCGTTAATGATTAGCAAAAAAAATAACATGCTTACCTTAAGCACCTAACCCCCGAAATCCCAGTAAAACCAGGATGACATGTTTCACATTTTGTTGGCAGGTTCGTTGATTCCAACCACAGTGTTTGACATGAGTCGAAGACAAAAGCCACTATTTGGTAGAAAGGGAGGAGGATCACCCTCCCATAGGATCCATGGGACGATTGTATATTTACCTACATGAAAACCCCTAAATTTAGAAGACATTCATGTAGGTAAATATACCGTCCGTCCCATAGATATCATGGATCCTATGGGGCCATGGTAACATCATTGGATCCACAAGATCGAGGTCAAAAAGAACAAAAAAGGCCTCACCCATTTTTTTTCCCTAGGAAATGACTGGCCGTATCGAGATTTCTTGACATGCGTATAATTTCATGGGAATTTAAGGTACCCCCCAAAGCTACCACCCCAAGAAAGAAGGCCTTATTCAGTTCTTATTAAGGGAGAATGGTGGTTAATAACCTGTTAATAAGGCCTTATGTCCTGCTGAGGGTAGCTTTGGGGGGGTACCTTAAATTCCAATGATGATTATATATATATATAACTATAATTAATCCACAAATAAGACTCATTTCCTGGGATTGTCCCCACCAAAAACCCATCAACTTTTAGCAAAACCATCATGGTCCCTTAACAATCCCTTTGGGCCCGGCCTTATTTCCATTGGGGTGTGTTTGTTGTGGCATTGGTGGGGATATAGGGGATTTCTCCATGACATTCCGAGGCTGGCCGGTGCGAGACATTGGCAACAACGAATACTTGCAACTTGGACAAAATGATGTAAGAAATGAATCAAAAAGCTGAAGGGTTTTCAGCACCAAACACCTGCCAAAAAAAACAAAACTTGACTTGGAGAAATGACGCCCTTTTTTTTTAAGCCAAAAAAACAGAGATGGACTTGCCAAGACTGACCTCAAACAACACTTCAAGACGAGTTGGGTGAAAATGATGATTTTCACTATTTCTATGTCTCTTTGTACCCACCCCCCCCCAAAAAAAAAAAAAGTTTTTGTTCACCAACCAGGATGCCACACATCTACATGGATTTCCCCACACACACCCGTCGCCATCGGCGGTTCGCTGAGGTCGTTGTATGATGTGGATCCACCGGGTTCACGTTGGACTCGTGGTGCTGACTGGAAGCTGTACAACATCAGGACTCGGGCGTTTTGGAACCGACGTCGGATCTTTGGTTGCTTGGTTGGTTGGTTGGTTGGTTGGTTGGTTGGTTTGTAGTGTAAAGAATCAACAGTCCCACATGTGACCAACACTTGGTCCAACAGTGAATTTCATATGTCGTGCCAATTGGCCAATTGCCAAAAGGTTGGCTAGGTAAAATGCTCAAGAAAATGGAATGGTGATTTATATCATTTGTAAACACTTCTTTGTCGTAGTTGATGGGTTCATTCTTGAAATTGTTGGGGTGTAGTCGTAGTGAAAAGATTCAAAGGCCGGAGTGTAAGTCATTAAGTTTCAACTCTTCAACTGACACCCTCGGGTGGGTGGGCGTGTTGACACATATGTATCTACGTACACTGCCACCTCGTCATACCTTATCATACCCTATAATAGACTTGCATATGCAGATATGATGATATGCAGCATGACATCTCATTCCGACAGTGCCCCTTTTACTTTTGGAAAAACACCTGGTGACGCAAGGACAGATCCTACTGAAAAGATGGATCTCTCGCAGGTTTTACCCAAGGAGGCAACAAACCTGGGCTCGGTCCGAGTGGGTGGATCGACCCCCAACGAAAGGATGCCAGCGGCTTAATTGAAGCGTTATTGCCCCAGTTGCATCAATGTATGGTATTGCATGGTATATTTTACCTTTATGAATTTTGGTTCATTTGATTTCATTTGTATGGTTTTCATGTAGGGAAATATACAATCGTCCCATGGATGCAACCGGGATTTCCGGTTGCCTAAAAATGTCATCTCCAAGTCGGTGGTGACGAGCGATCCTGGCATCCTGGGGGGGTGTCGATCCAAGTTTGATGACCCTTAGCTACTTTGAGTGGTTTCAAAATGACTAGGTGGTGGTTTCAAGGATTGTTTATTTTCACCCTTACCTGGGGAAATGATCCAATTTGACTAATATTTTTTGGGATGGGTTGAAACCACCAATTAGAAAATGATTGGATTACGATTTTCCTTTTGAAATGGTCCCTTTTCAGGTGACATGTCTTTTTTTTTGGGAGGGGTGGGGTGGTTACTAGGAGGTGATTTGAAATATGTTTTCATCCCTGTTTTGGGAAAATGATCCAATTTTGACAAGCATTTTTTTTTCAAATGCGTTGGTTCAACCACCATCTAGTACTGGAATTTGTTCCCTCTGTTTTTGTTTTTGAAGTGAGTCTCAATAATGTCAAAGAAATCTATGTTGTTGTCTAGCGTGGTTAACTGGTTACGAGGTTTTGAAAGTGTTATAAGACAAAAAATCTGTTGGTTTATTTGGATGGTGCCACATAGCAGCAGCGTTTCGACATGACGACATGACATTCGATCCGGGGGCCCGGCGTTTCATCCCCAACCTTCTTAAGTTGAAAAACAGGTGCAACGTTTGCAGGAACGTTTGCAGGCACAGCTCGACAAGGTGAACTGGGGTGGGCGAGTTTGTTGGGGTGAAACTCTAACACTTAAAAAAGCTGCCCTCCATTGGTTGATGGTGCTGTAGGTTTTTTTGTCAAAGCCCGAGAGGTTTTTTCAAAATGAAATAATTTGGAAAAATGGATGTTCTAAGTATAAGTCCTCACACTATGTATTTGATTTTTCCCTCATGATTGGATCAATTTTGATGACGAAAATGGATGATGTTTGATGACCTGTATGGAGGATTTTAACATATTTTTGTTCGGCGAAGTAGTTGAGTTGTAGGTGATCTCATCACTTGCCGCCGCGCAGAAAATGCTCACATCATTTTGGTTGTAATCGCCCGATTCCAGCCAGACATCAACAATAGTTCCATGGACAGCCACCCCCCCAACAAGGGGAATTGAAGGTTGTTCAAAACCTTGGTGCGCTGATCAAGACAATGAATTCTTCTACCTTGGTACATGAGGGATCATGAAAGCATTATCATAAACAATGTCCTATACTACTTGTGTATGACATATTTTTGTTTGTTTTTATTTTCACATTCATTTAAAATATATCATATATGTTTCGTTCATTTTTCTTGAACATGAAGCATGTGTTGGGTGATTCTATCATCCACCGTTTCCGAAAATCAATTTGGATGTGATATCTATATATATAATCTACAACCCCTCGGAAACACTCACCCTTCTCAGGGCCGGCGCACCGATGGCAACTCCCTTCTGAAGTGTGGAGATCATTGTGCTTTGGTCTCTTCGAAGGCCGGGTCCCTATGGACAAAATCAGTGAGGAAGGGGTCGTTTTTTTGTGGTTGTTTTGGTTGCGAAGTTACTTTCGAGTTTTGTAGCAGTTGTTCTTAGATTCTACATCACCAGTTTCTTTGGTGATGTATTTTGGAAGCTTGTTGCGTTGTGAGTTTTGACTTTGGGGTGACCTTCAAGAAAGCTAAGCTTTGGGCGCTCAGTGATGGTTTCAATTTTCACCCAGCAGTGATGAACAAACTCAGCTTAAACCGTTTGAGGCGGTTTAGTTCCTCCTTTTTGGATAGTTCAATTTCATATCATATCTTCTCTTGTGCTGGATGGTTAAATCAGCAACAGATCATGTGATCCTTTTTGTGTTGAACCAAAAAAAGAACTGTAGTTGACGGGTTACTGTCTTTCATGTATCCATTGATATCGAAAGCTCATCCCTTTTCTCCCAGAAATGTGTTGCTTGGGAAGATATGATTTAGATTCACAGAATTGTCCACGACTCTCTCAACCAAGCTCCATGGGAAATGCTTACTGAATCTACTTGTAACCCCCCTTGTATACAATTCCATACAATAGTTATATATATATGATATATATATAATATCATATGTCAGCTTTATATATCATAATATACACAAGATTTAGATGATCATCCAAAAATCATTCCCTATTTTTGTATCAATCCAAGCAACTGTTGGGTTGGATTTTTGTGTGTTAATTTCCCATGGCTCACAATGTCATGTTTTCACAATCCATGACCGTAAACCCCCAAAACCAGCCACCCACCCATCCTTCCATTGGGACTCCGTTGTCGGACACGACTCTTCGGTACCGAGGCTTTGGAGGTGCTAGAGAAGTTGGGGGTAAGGGTTGGGAAGGGTTGGGATGACTCAAAGAAGTTAAACCTTTGGAGAGTTAAGGCCCTAAGTTTTGCCAAGTTTCAGTTAGTTGGACCCAAGGTTTTCCGATGTTTCATCAATGTAGGGAATATTTACATATACAATTTCCGAATATCATTGTGGCCATTTTTTCACCTTTCATGTAGGTTTTGTATGCAATCGTCCCATGGATCCGTCATGGTACATGGATGGTATGGACCAACCAATGGCTGGAAAATCTGATCCCAAAAATGCGGCCGAAGACTCAGCCTGGCTGAGTCGGCTGATATCGGGACCAAAAAAAACTAACAGCAATGGAATGCCTCTGAAAATAGGCCTGGAATGGCCAACCAAAAAGGAAATTTCATTTTCCAACCATCAAAATCAGGCAATTTTATAGTGAGCTCAGCCGAGGTTAGGCCCTAAAGGTAGCAAGTTGGAAGGGGAAAATCCCATGAGAAATCCTCTTATTTATTTCAGGGAAATCTGGGTGAACAGTGAAATATTATAACTTGGTCAGATCAATTCGATAGGGGCGAACTGTTGGGTTTTTGGGGTCCAGGTTGTGATTGGGGACGTGACTTCGTCATTATCTTTATCACTTCTTGAACTCGCTGGGAAAAACAGTACCAAACAACAAGGCTTCATCATAAACTTATACATGACATGATGTTTTAAACAAAAATTGAAGAAAAAGAAACCACTCCAAGTTGTTTTGAACAAAAACGATGATGTTTTTGCAGGAATATCTTCCTTTTTTTGTTTTGGTTTCAGGCTTTCAACCAATGCTGGTGTTTTTGTTGCCAAAATTTTGCGGCCAGGTCATGCGAGAACACTCCAATGAGATTGAGAACAATGAATGTCCCATCCAGGCACCCATTGGGTTTATATGGATGTTTCCGAAAATAGTGGGTTTTCCCCCCCAAATCATCCCATTAAACAATAGGGTTTTCCATTATTTTCACCATCCATTTTGTGGGAAAACCCCCCTATTTTTGGAAACACCCATAGAGGTCGTTTCGTCGTTTGTGTAATTTGATGAGGGTTTTGTTGAAGCCTGGTTGTTTTGTTTTGATATAGGGGGGTTATATTATATGGAGTTTTATAGGGATCATTAATAGGCAACTATATATAAGGGTCCCTATTAACTAGCCAGTATAATGGAAAGACTTAAGGGTTTTGAACGTTGCTCACTTGGTTTTATGATGTTTTGGGTAGAGGAGGTGACATGACACAGTGGGATCAGTGGGATGAAAAAACAAGGTTGAAAGATGGTGTAGGTTGCAAAAAGGTTGGAACAAGGTTCACTTCAAAATGAAAGGACGCCTGAATTTGAAGTTTGTTGAGCAAAGGCCTAAGTGAAGGATTTTCTTTAAAAAAAACAGAATACAGTCCCCCAAATTTGGCATGGCATACCTTGCCATTTCCGCTTGCCTCTCTCCCAAGATTTGCTTAAGATATTGTTTGATAAAGATGATCCACTAGAAACATATCCCTTTTTGAGGATTAGCCGATATTGAGGCAGCCGGTTCGTTCATGACAACCTTGTGGAAATTGAGGAAGATTGTAGGGCAGGGTGCAAGTCAAACTTCATGAAGAGTATACTTGTAGCATTTGGAAGGTACAGGTGAAAATGTAGATCCTGAAGTAATTTCACATCTTGTGTTCAAGATTGCTGCAGACCATCGTTTTTTTGTTCCAAGACTTCCACGTGTGATGTTGCTTTTTTCTTCGTCCATTTGGCCGTTGAAAAGGGCAAGTTTCAAGTTTCAACCGTATTTTTCATTTGATTCGTTTCTGCTAGTTTGTTTCCAAAAATGTTCAAGTTTTTTTTTGTAGTGAGTCTAGCGATAGATCTACCATATAGAAGTGAATATATCCACCAAAAATATCGGCCAATGGTTAATCAACCACCCAACTTTTTACCAGCAAC
This sequence comes from Breviolum minutum Mf 1.05b.01, assembly GCA_000507305.1. NCBI lineage: Eukaryota > Dinophyceae > Suessiales > Symbiodiniaceae > Breviolum > Breviolum minutum. Next base: position 93,182 of record DF241494.1, read on the forward strand.
TACATTATGAAATTGCAGCAACCAGTCACCGTGAAACCTGCCCCCTGCAAAAACAAACCCGTTGGTGTGACCGTCGCATTGTCGGCTCGATTGGTTCCTGCAGGAAGCTGCTTATCCTTTTTGGGAAGAAGCGATGGAGCGAACCGTCAAGTGACACCGGAAAACGCCGTGAACCGTCCGAAACATCGAGATTCACCCGAGAAACCCGCACAAAGGTCAGTGGCACCACCATGGAAATGGAGAGGATAGATGGCCAAGAGTGGTATAGCCAGGTATAACCTTATAATTTACTGTGATATGATAGCTGTGTTGGATGATATAATTCATGTCTAAGGTTGAAGCGTTGTGTCCTTTGTGATAGAGTATACCAGTAGTCGAAGACAGCGAAAACGCCGCTTGAACCACGCAGCTCGAAGCCTTGTGGCGTTGTGGCGGCCCGAAGATGCTGAGTCATGGATGAGAGACAAAACAACAACCAGGCAATGTGTGTGTTTATGTTTGGATCTGGAAGGATTTTGAAGCCCACAAAAGACTGTGGTGTCTTTTTTGTTTTATGTTTTTTCGTGTGTGTATGCATGTGTGTGTGTATACTTCCCTCCCTAAAACCAACAGGATGATGTTCCTTTTTAATCCTTTTGAATCCTTCCAACGTTTCATCCTTTCATTGGAATTGCTGGAATTTTGGGTGGAATTTCTGACCTGGAGAAAAAACAAATCCCGGAACGGTTTCGAATGAATTTCCCGAGGTTGCCGATGACTATGGACATACAGGTGCTTGAAATCGGAGTCGGTGAAAAGTTGGAGATGTTGGAGATGGCAGCTACTCCAGTCCAAACATCAGATGAATAACGTTTCGAATTTAAGAACGCCCCTTTAGTTTGCACGGAATGATGTTGATTTATATAGATAGTAATATAATATAGATAAATATGTGTGTAAAACATATATCTATGTAGATTTATTTATATACATATCACATATATATATATAATATACATATCAACATTGTGTATATACATGTGTATCTATAGCTACACAATGTTGAGGGTGTGGTGAGGTTACTAGGCAAGCAATGGCGAATTTGACGGCCCTATTTTGAAGGGTTTCTTTTCGATTGAATGTTATGTTGCTTAGACACTTCCCTCCCACATGTGTGACAAAATGGCACAAGGTTGTTTCCTCTTTAAAACCGCAACAAAAACTGTGTGGAAAATGCATTGCCAACAAAAGTGTTGTGGTATATCAAAAAAGAAAAATCACCATTCTCCGGGTGATACTGTTGATGGTTCAGAAATCCGGCCAACCAGTTGATATGTTTATCCCATTATTTACAAGGTTTATATATCCAAACGGTGGTTGGGAATGGGATTTCTGAAGCATCAACAGCTATGGGATTCATCAACCGTTTTTTGAGGCCTTCATCATGCTGCCATGCAAGGGCATCCGGCTGTGTGTCAGGCACGGACTGACATAGTCCACGCGGAAGCTGCTTGAAGCTTGTACATGTGTTGCCTTCATACATCCATCGAGAATAAAACATTAAGTCCGGGTTTCGTCATGTTTGGAAACAGCACTTGTAGGGTATACCGTCTAAATCGAAATTAGTATGAAATTGTCGAGCAACCTACGGAAGGCTTGAGCAGTGAACAGTTTGCCTCTTCTGTAGAACTATGGTATGTCTTTAAAGAAAAAACAGGGGAGTCTGCCAAGGATACTTTTGTGGGAACGATCACATATCCCTTCCCCAACACACGTTTGAGTCGATGATGTTCCTTTTCCCAAGGTCAGAGATGATATGTTAGTTTCCTGCAGGGTAGGTTCCTTTTCAATTCATTTAGAGGGTCTCATTTTGGGGGTTGAAATTCAGAGACGCCACGCCGTGATGTGACCATGACCCCTGTGAACCACTAGAGTTCTACTGCCAAAATGCAGCAGATGCACCAAAGTTTAATTTGTTGATTCCATGCCCACATCAAGAAAATGGTTGTTTAAAAAAAACTCAGTTCAAAGTGAGATCCCTAAAATTTTCATAAACATGTCAAGAGGAAGCATGATAAAAACGTGCCCTGTACGTGTTGAAATTGCATGGTGATCAAAGAGCTGACCAAAACCCTGACGCCTTTCACTTCATGCTGAGTGCTCACCATCGAAAGGGTGTCACAGTATCATTTTCCGGTAGGCTCCCATCGGCAAGGACAGTACTGACATGAATATATAATGATATATATATATATATGTATTTAATTTATACCATTCGAACTCAATAAACGAGTACATGCCGCATCAATGATAAAACTAACATTATTTCTTGTTTTTCTTATTGGAAGAACATCTGAAAAGAACTCTGAAATTTCGTCCCTGTAAACAGCTGGTGGATGTTGGTGGAGCCCGGGAAGCCTCATGTTAATTGCCAGGCATTGCTGGAACATCCCAGATTTGTTGGTGAAGGTTGTAAAGACAAGGCGCCGAACATCCAAGCGTTTTTTCAGTGCCCATCTTCCCGGTTCACTGTCAAAGGGGTGGGACCACTGAAGAATGGCCCACTCGGGTAAGCCAACTCAATACAGGAAAATCATGGAAAATCAACATGTTTGCGGTGATTTGCCAAGAAAGATGGTAATTTTACATAATAGTTGTTTGTCAGTTTCACCAGCTACTTTCATTTGTTCGAAAAACTGGGCGTCCTGTTTTTGGGTAAATGTTATGAACATCATGAGTGTTATACTCCTCAAATTATCCCTTTACTGGCAGCTGCATGAATTCAGGGCACATCAACATGATCCAACATGCATATATATATATATTTTCTCTATGCCTACATTCTGAAGATCCAACTATTTGGAGTTGACGTCGTTTCGGAGAATGTCCAAAATAGCAAGTACTAGTACCCATAGTACCCTCAACATGTTCTTTTTATACATCTATGGACTTGCTAAGGCTAACATACCCTGAGAGTTCGTTCGTATTCCATGTATTCATGTGCACCTCCGAAACATGGAACCTTAACATCAGCAGCTGAAATGAGATGCACCGAACTTGTAAACCAAGACATTTTCAGCTTCCATTCTTCAAATTGTGTAGCTGTAGTTGTCCATGTTGAACACTCACTTCGACCAAGTTTTCTTTAAACTGAAGTTGGTCAGTTGGGTATGAGAACTTTCAGAAGTCATGCAATTTCTCTGGTTGGATGTGCGATCGATTGTTTTTTATCGTTTTTTAGTGCAACTTCTAACAGAAATATCATTGAAGGTCAACGTAATAAACCCATGCCGAATCCCCAACCTAAGTGGTGTGAGTTTTCACCCAAATTTTGGGGCTTGCTTAGGACCCCAGTCGTCGCTTCCAGTCGGCAGACCCCTCCCAGGAAGGTTGGACTGCGCTACATTGGGCTGTCCGGGGTTCCCAAGTGAAAAAAAATCTTCGATCTTTGGGGGGTTGGTTTTCCCAGATTATAAGACATCTTGATGTGGGTACACAGAGCCGCCACATCAGCCAAAGCGATATTTTTTAACGGTTGATGATAAGATACATAGATACTGTTGATGGAGGAAATCTCGCTAACCAGTTGATATTGGAGAACATCCAGTTTTTTATAGGGTCTCATAGACAACAGGTGGTTAGAAACCCAGGTTTCTCAACCATCAACAGTGAACAGTATAATATGGATAAGTTAACGTTGAGGACTTTCTTATTCCAGATCTAGAGGTGAAAGACCGACTCATAATTACTGCATGAATAAAACGCATGACAGGACGGTCAGGTGGGCAAGATATATTGAAAGGTGGCTGCCATTTGCTGCAATCAGGTAGAATACCCTTAGAAAAATATGGTGACATGTTGATGTTTCACTGCCTCTTGTCATGCTCATCCCATTTCAACAGCTCACCAAATATCACTTTTGTACTCCTGATACCCAAACTAGGTGGTGGTTTCAAATACGTATGTTTATTTTCACCCTTATTTGGGGAAGATTCCGAATTCCCATTTTGACTCATATTTGTCAGATGGCTTGAAACCACCAACTAGTTATATAAATATCTCTAAATCTAGTTGCATTTTCGTCCAAGGCAAATTGTAACGACCTCATCCTAGGTCACCTTAAACGTTAGTTTAGTAAGGGAATCCCTCCAAAATCCCCTTAATTCAGGTTTACGAATTCTACTAATTTGCCCACAATCATTGTATTTCTGTTGTTGGTTCATTTATAACAGGTGAACGATGCAGAGAGCCATGGCAAATTTCCCCCCAAACATTACAAGGTGGGCCCATACCAATCTAACCCCTATATAAGTAGGCCTATGGCCCCAGTTCCCCATCTATAAGGCCATTTATAGGGGCCCCATTAATAACTCCGCGTATAACTAGTAGTAGGGGCCCACCTTGTCTCAAATCTTCTCGGGCTACAGGCCTCTGGTGGCTTTGCGACTGTGTGTCGCATTCTGTTGGCCAGTCCCAGTTTCGCTGAGGCCGTGCAGCCGGTGAAAAAGCACACGGGGGAGGAGTTATACGTGGAAGATGTGTCCCCTTAACAAAAATCACGCGTGAAAATTGGTGTTGTTTTTTCAATAAGTGATGGAAACATGTTAAAAATGAATCTTGTTTGAAATGATTCACATTTAATAAGAAGACCATAGGGATTCAATCCTAGGATTTGATAAACTGTCCCCCAAGTCTGAGGTTTAACCTCTTACGAAAAACGCTAATTTAGGATGCTTTACCATAATCAAATAGGGATAAATAGGGTAAATGTACCCAACTAAATCTCCCCAGTTACCCTTTTAGAAGGCCATGTATAGGGGTTACGGGTTATAACCCCATTGAATAATCCCAAATTAGATAAGGGTAAATGTCCCCAACTCAAGGAGTAGTTTGATGTGACTATTTGGAGTCATCTATTGAGGAAGGGAGTCCTCCTCACCCAGTTGAGTTCAGTACCCATACCATACCATTGGATAAATGGTATATATGGTATATTAATTTACCTACATGCATTTTGTGGAAATTTTTATGGGATCAAATGTAGGTAAATTTATTTTTTCTACATTCAGCATTTGGGGTATGATAAAGTCAGTTTTAAGGTGAAACAAATGAACAAACATAGGTAAATATACCATACATTGCGTGTTTGAGACGAATCATCTGATGACTTGCACCAACCTTTGTGCTACCAACGATGGAAATCCCAGGTGGCCACGAGAACGGCTCGAGGTGCGATGTGTGTTTTCTTTAAAACACAGGTGCCACGTCCATGAGTCCCCTATGAATCTGGATTGTTGATAATCTGAATGGCACTACAGTACCATGTTTTCGATGAACATATGATAACTGTATCCCGAATCCCTATCACTCCCTTCATTCTGTTGTCTTTTTGTAAGATCCCCTCAAAAGTCTTCTTATCACCACCTCCGGTTGAGGGTTTGAAATCGCCGCTGATTTCAGGTGTTTTTTGGTATTGCAGGTGTTTTAATGACCAACCATCCTTTGGGATATTGCAGATTTGGGGGGTCATAGGTTGGTGACCATATGTATCTTTTTGGTGGTTCTCAAGAAGTGCAGGTGTATCGTACACCCCTGAAAACCTAAGACGGAACCCAAAAATGATGGTGTTGAAGATGAGTTTCCTTTTCAAAGGGATGATCTTCAGGTTCCATGCTAGTTTTCAGGGGTGTAGATTCTTGTCATTTTCATCTGGTTGTTTTTTAAATCCCCTTATAAAAACTGAATTTAATCCAATGTGTCAATCACAGCTCATTGAGTTGATTTGTGTTGCAAAAAATTATATATATATATATATAGATCGATTTCCCAGATCTTGAGTGTCGTTTGCAGCCACTTGGACCTTCAGATTCCCAGTTTCTTCTTGGGTTGCTTCAAGATTTGAGTGCATCAGAGTGCATCCTTCAGAATTTCCAGAAGTCAACTCAACTGGATGATTTGATTCGCGAACATTTCTGGGTGGTGGCAACTCAAAGATGTTTTATATTCACCCCGAAAATTGGGGAAGATGAACCCAATTTGACGAGCATATTTTTCAAAGGGGTTGAAACCACCAACCAGATTTGTGATGACTGACCACCTTCTTCCGCTGTATTAGAAGATTGGGGAAATGAATGGGAATTGAATGGATGTTGTGGCATAGAATTGCTGAGAATTGGGGGATTCTTGACATCTTTTTGTTAACGCTGCTATGCTTCAGCCTGTTTTATTTGGACATCACCAGGAAAACCCCATAACATCCATGGGACGAAAGATATATTTACCTAATATGGGTCCCATCAAAGTCAACCAAATTCATCTAGGTAAATATTCCGTTCGTTTCATGGATCCGTCATGGGTGGACCGGATGTTTTTCGGTTGGACACAAAAGTGCCAGGTTGGACCGCGCTTCATTTGGCTGCAGCGCATGGCTTGGAGGAGGCAATGCGTTTTTTTTCCGTGGGCCTTCCCTGGATATCGATGTGGCACATGGCGGGTTCTTCGTGTCTTTATTGCAGCCTGCAGCCCAAAAAACGTTTGGAAATTTTCAAGTTAAGCTGTTTGAGAATAGAAATGCAAAAGTTGCAAAGTCATGGAATTTGATGTTTCAATCGTGTGTCCCCTAAGGATCCCGTTGTGGGATCCCTTCCAAATGGCTTTTTGTTGGCTGAAAAGTGCCTATATAGGTTACTCAGCTTGGTACAAGAAAGGTGACCCCCTGAACTTTGGTGAAGCTGTCCAAACGCTCATCGCCAGGTCTGCCACGTGCTGTTGAAGCATCCTCGATTTAAAGTAGTCACTGCTCAGGACACACCATCCATCGATTACTGGGATTGGGATTCGGGAGCTTAGTCAACCATTGACTAGGTGGTGGTTTCATATATTTTCTATGTTCACCCACAACTTTGGGGAAGATGAACCCATTTTGACTTGCGCATATTTTTTAAGTGGGTTCAAACTTAAACCACCAAGGAGTCGATGGCCGAAAATTATATGGAAAATCCATGAAAATCGGGCGAATCAGTTGAAATACGCCAAGTGGTGTAGGAGTTTGTCGAATGTGCGGGTTTGTGTTGAACCTCTTTCTCCTGTATCCACATCTTAAGTGCTGCTTTCATTTGTTGGCCCATGATTTGCGAATGTTGGGGCTTTAGATGTGCACAATTCTGAAAAACTTTGGCCTTGTGCCATCAAATCAAGTGTTGCACTTGTGACCCGTAGGATGGGGTTTCCTGATGGATTTCCATGTTCGGAATCCCAACACCTTGAAACTAAACATCAGCAATCTGGCCTACGGTTTCATAGCTGGAAAACTCAAGGATACTGATACGGTATCATAAGTATTGATAGGCTAGTAGAAGAGATCTGGTAAAAAATTGATCAGGAAAATTCCAGCATACAGTACTATAGGCTATAGGTGTATCCCCCACTCCGATGATTCCCGTTGGGCATTATCGTTGAGGTTGTTTTCACCTCGATTTTGTGTTGAGAGGGTGTGAAGATGAAAGCGGAAAGCGGGAAGGAAGAATGATCATATACCAGCACCTTCAAAGGGGTGCCAATTACTCCCTAAAGGATGTTTGAATTGACACCCTGTAACGGAACCATTTGGCGCCCCGTTGAAGGTGCTGGTTTCTACATGGTGTATCCTTTTATCCACTTAACAGTCAACCTTCAGTAGGCGGTCCTGGATATGAAAGGCCCCCGGAAAAATCCAGCTTCACTGTCTGGAGGTCATATGTCAACCTCAGTTGTGACCTTCCTTTGGGATCCGCCAACCCACGGCAGAAACCACGTTTTTGACCTCACGGATTCCGCAGAATGAAGCTGAAGGGTTTGATGTTATAAGCCACTTTCACCCGTGGAAGATCAACGGCTGGAACAGAATTCCCTGGAGGTTTGTTTCAGATCATGTTCCTTTCTTTTCATGGGTGATGGCTGTAGGTGAACCAGCCGTTAATCTTCCAGGGTCTTTGTTTTTTTCCATATTCATTTGGTTGTTTTTAATGGCAAAAAAATGGTAAATCTAGGTATATAAATATATATACCATCATCCATGGATGGTTGATGGTCTGTTAAAAAGGCCAGAGTTGGATCTGCTAGGCAGGATTTTTCCAATGGAGCAATTCATCATGTTGTGATGTGCCTGGGCCCGGGCCGACTGGCCCCCGTCGGACGCAAGGATTGTGTAGGGCGCAATGCTCTCCATGCTGCAGCGGAGGTGGGGTGGGAGGGTCCTGGTCAATAGCCTGAGGACGATTCGAAGCGTAACTACCTGAATAAAACAAGAAGAGGTTGCAAAAAACATAGAACCAAAATGTTGTTTATTTCAACAAAATCCATCCTCCTTTTAGCGGTTTGAAGTTCAAAGATGATGGTTATTTGCTCGACCTTTTTTTGTTGGGAGTACAGCTCCAAGGCACGGTGTATAATAGGAAGGCCCCCTATGGCCCCAAGGCCCATATGCTAGACATCCAGTCAGTCATACCTTACTGGCCTTACTGATGTCTTCACAGTCTTTAGGATCTGATTTTTTTGGTGGCACAAAGAAAGTCACAGCAAGTAGTGACTGAATGTGTAGGGATTAGGGATATATAGATGATTTTCAATGATCAAGATGGTGGTTGCAAACATTCTTGGTATTTTCATCCCGATCATTGGGGGGAAATGAGCAGACTTTTCTTTATAGACATAAAGATTTATCAGTAGGTTGACATTGATCATTGTGGATGTAGGCATTTCCCTTGGGGTCGTAGGCGGGCCGTAGGCACATGTACAAGACTATGTGGTTTTCTGCGGCAAGCCGTATGGGCGAATACGGGAAGCCTATAATTTCACGGCGAACTTGTCATTTAAAGAGAAAAAACATACAAATGACCTGCGAGATTCAGGCTTTAGTTTGTTGAAAGCAAAAAAAAAAGAGGCAAATCCCAGTCATGTGATCTTAGGGTGATTTATCCCGACCTTTAAGAACGTAAACATGTGAAAGCCATTATGTCACTATGGCAACCATTGTTCCTTCTCATGATTTCTTCCATTGTGAATATATCCCACTATGGAAACACCTATCAACCGACCAATTTTCACAGGTGGATTTTGCACCTGACATCTTCAGGCAGGTCATCGTAACGTGTGCAAGTTGCTGATGGCCCGGAAGCCTGGTCAATCGGGGACAGCTGACAGCGTTTGAAAGTTTGGTTGATATGGCATGACATTTTTTTAATATATTGTATATGGGGGGTTGTAAATATGTTATAAATATTTCATGATTGGGTATGTAATATACAAGATGTTCTTTAGGCGATAGTGATATTATGGATTTGGATGTTTCCGAAAATAGTGGTACCCCTAAATCATCCCATTTCAATAGAGTTTTCCACTATAAACCATCCATTTTGGGGTTCCCCTATTTTTGGAAACACCCATATGTGGTGTTCCTAAAATGGCTGTACCCAACAACAATGGGTTTTACTAAAAAATGAACATTTTGGGGTGTTTTGGGGGTACCACCATTTAAGGAAACATCCATATTCATTTTTATATACACATATTAATTGAAATATACATAGTTGTTTCTTTTGGCAGATTGTTTGATTGTCATCATTGCAGGTTTCAGATGTTTTTCCGTCAATACAACGATTTTATGATTGTAAGAGGGGAATTAACTGCTAGTTGTTCCGCTACTACTAGAGCTTGTACTACTGCTTCTGCTTCTGCTTCGACTTCTTCTTCTTCTACTACTACTACTGCTACTACTAAAACTAAAGTCGTGCTACTCTAACAAGGGAAATTGTTTTGCACATTTACTTGAGACCAGTCGCAACAAAAAACCAGAAGATACTGTTGATGGTTCAGAAGTCCGGCGATCACCACCTGGGATGTAAACAAAAAGTAATTAATGGGATAAACTACCAACCTCAACTGGTGAGTTTACCGGATGTCTGAACCATCAACAGTAAGTCTTATATAATCTTATATATATATAATTATATATATACACCACCTGGAAAGGATCTGTGAGGATCGCCACTCCCATTAGTCTTGGTGTATCATATAACCCCTTACGAAAAAATCCCACCAACTCCCAAGGCTCATGAGAATAGTCGAGTATTAGCCAGCACGAAGGACCAGTGTCGAGCCAAACCGGAGGGGGGGGGAACTAAACGGTGTGGCGAGCATAGTGGCGGGGTTCCGGTAGTCTTCTCCGTGCAATTTACTGGATTTATATGGGGAATGTATGCTAATTTCAGGGGTGCAAATTGCCTATAGTGTCCATACCTGATAAAGAAGGCTAAATGATTTTGGGGGATACGGTTACAGGGGGCTGTAAATATAAACAAACCAAAAGGATGGGCACCCAAGTTCCGATACAGAGCTACATGGTGATTGGTGAAAAAGATATTGTCCAGGACTCGTAGCTGAGTAATGCTGTAGAACCGCAAACTCAGGGAAACCAAACTGACAAATGAAAATATGATATTAGGGAGCATGAAGAAAGATGTATATTTACACGACTATATATTTGGAAACTATAAGTTCTATTGGAAAGGGACAGCTTTTCTATTGGCAGCTATATCGGTTGACTGTAAGGTACTTCGGCGTGATGCTATAGTAGTACTATTAATTCAAAAACACCTGGTCATGTCCCCCCATAAAAAAAAAGAACCGCAAATCATGGAATCAAAAAAACAAATTTCGTCAAAGACGTGGCAAGTGCAAGCAACAAGGTTGAAAAGGTGCCCACCAACCCCCAGCAGTGCCTGAAGTGGTCACCAGGACTATGGTGGCCAACGTCCCAGCGATTTGGCCACGGGGGCTGCCTTGGAGGTAGGAATGGGGTCAATGGGGTTGACCGGTTGACTCTTGAAATTTCTATCCTTGGGTTGGATTGGACGAAGCATAGAAATAATGGATATTTCTAAAGAAGGATAGAAACAAACAGACAAACAAAGATTTAAATAAACAAGCTTGGATTCTTAGATCGGCAGTGATTTGAGAGTATTGTGTTTTTTGCATTTTAGGCGAAATGGGAAGAATAGGAACGAATTTTAATCTGATTATCCTGCAGTTTAGGGAGGGTAACTTTGAGCTGAAGAGATTTTTGGATAGGTAAATTATAACCACCAATCATGTTAAGAATTCCCCAAATTGTAGTTGAAGAATAAAAAGGCCCCCCCGCCCCAAATCATCCCATTTATTCAGGTTTACGAATTATAGTAATTTGTCCAGCAATCATTGCAGAAAGCTAAGATGAACCCACATTTTTGATGGTTTCTCGTAGATGATCTTACTTTCCAGGGTGACATGTTCCGGTTTCAGGTTGTGTTTCAGGGGTGTAGATAGGATACATACTATTTGAACTGGTACAAGGATTTGTTCCAACGCCAGTATTTTGGGACGTTTTAGGACCCTGGTATCATACAAGAGGTAGTTATCTCCTGATGGCTCCATATATTGATTGGAAGGCACCCCTGCATTTTCGAATTCGAACCTTTTACATCATGTTCGTGACTTCTGCTTCAACTTCTTACACAGATTTGTTTAACTACCCTCTTCTGAAACTAACATAGTCCCTTAAATCATAGGCGTTCCCGCCATCATTTTTGAAGGGTTATGTTGTTTAGGGAATGTAATCCACGGGAGTTTGTGAATGAGGTAGGGGTCCTGGGTTCACATTCCGTTCCAAACCTTACGATCTGGGACAGGTGGCGTTGCATTAAACACAAATCGGAAATAAATGCTTAAGGCATTGACCAATGATTTGATCATAAGATACAGAAATATTTTGAAACGATCATATTTATTCATAATATATCCATAAATATTTTAGATTTTAAAATTTTATCATGATTTAATATTAAATATAATAATAAATAAATATTGAATATAATGATAATTCAATATTAGATATAATATTTATAATTTATATTTTGATAATTTCGAATTTAAAAAATAATTAATATATAAAAATTATATAAAAATATATTTAAAAAAAATTGAATAAATAAAAAAAATATAAATTG